>PVJA010052178.1:0-12517 GCA_004027025.1 Myocastor coypus
AGTCTGTCTCTCTGTCTCTCTTTATATTACATTCAGGCTCTCTGCCTTAGTCCCCACCTTAGGCTACACCCATAATCCCAGAAGTACTTCAACCCATAATCCCATCAGTACTAAAACATATAATCCCAGGGATCATGGATCAAGTCTCAAACTCTAGAAGTCCCTGCCCAGTGACTACATGAGGCTTTGGGAGGACAACTACACATATAAACCATAACAAAAGCCCAGTGTTCTAACACTAAAATCACAAAATAAAACTCAAACAATCTATGAACTAAGGCCCGCCAGGATGGCTGAGTGGTCTAAAGTGCGTGCTTAGGAAAGCAGGCTGAGCAGGCCATCATAAAAAATAAATAAATAAATAAATAAAAACAAAAATTCTGAAACAAGAAAAAAAATCTATGAACTCAGTTAATCATGTTTTGAGACCTTGTTTTCATCATCTATTAAGTATAAATAGGCTGGGGACATAGCTTTTTGTTCTATACGCCTACCTGACAAGCACAACAGTATGAGTTTGTGCCCCATTGACACATGCTGTGCAGGCCCAGGAACCACAGGGGCACTGTGTTGGCTCCAAAACCTGGTGTGGTGGTGCACACCTGTAATTCTAGCACTGGGGAGGAGGCAACAAAATCACTATGAGTCTGAGCTGCATAGAGTGATTCTTTCTGTATGAAATAAATAAAATATTTCAAAAGTGTAAATGGGTTATCTTTCATATGTTATGGATATTAAAATATAAAACATGAAAGCACAACAGCAGAATTCCTGGCATTGTACACTATTATAAGTTCTCTCATGATTCCCAGTATGCTTTATTTGTCTCTTCTTTCATCCCATAACATTTATATTTTTTTGATACTGAACATATCACTTTTTAGTTCTTTTTTTTTTTACTTTTTCTGTATTTTTGTACAGGGCTTACAGCATCTCCTTACACAGATTGGACTCAAAGTGAACCTCTTGTTTTCAGCCTCCCAATCACTGGTACTATAGGTGCTTGCTACCATGCCCAGTCTCGAACACATCACTTTTAAAAAATATATTATTTATTGACTCTGAACATTATGGAAATCTAAATTTTTCACCAAAGCAATAAGATACCAAGTGGTTCAATATATGTAAAATATTATTTTTAACTTCAAACACATGTCAGTGAGAAATAAAGCACAGATGTTCTTCACCACCAACTCCTATATTTTAGTATCTGTTCTCCCAGAATTGATTCGAAATAACAGTAACACTAAGTGCCTAATTTAGTTTCCAGATATCTGAAAACTTCTTTGTATGACCTGCGCCATGAAAGAATTGCTTTCAGAATATGAAAATACTGTGTGAGTTTCTTTTTTTTTTTCTGTATGAGTTTCTATTGAGTAGATAAGCCAAAGTAATTAAGAACTTCTGTAGGAAATACATATTTCTACAATGAGGCTATGATCTTCACAAAGGTTTTTACAACAAAAGACAATTTAATAAGAGGAAAATAATGAGATTTGCATATTTGACATAGACACCTTCAGGTATGAATATCTAAAGGCAAGCCTTCTGCCCAAGTTTGATGAAGAGGAAAATTATAGAAGGGAAGTGTAACTGAAGAGTAACATAGACAAATCAGTTTGTTCTGTATGGCTTTATCTTCAGAAACATGCATGTACCTATTCTGTAGTCATAGGGGCAGAGCCTACTACATGAACATTCTGCAACATACATCAGTGAAGATGGGCAAGGAGAAAAGTGAAGATCTTCCTGCATCTATAGTTTTTGCAAATGCCAAGGTGCCACATTTTCAAGTAGCTTGTCCTGAATTGCAGTTGTATTCTTACATGTTCAATTTAAAAATAATAATGAAGATTTATTTCAAATATTTGCTGTGCATCTCAAAGTTTTCAGTTTTTAAGCCCATTTCTAATTTACAATATTTTCTGTTCTAATATTGTGGTTCCTCAAAACCATAACCAACTTGGTACAAATATAAAATAATTAAAATAGAAGCTTTGTGGGACAATATAAGTTGATCCCAAAAGTGTTTGAAGTAGTATAGAATCATTCTGTTCTGTATTTATAGACATATCTGTACATCTTAATTAACTTTTGAAAGTTGTACACATCATTGAAACTTACTTTTCTGAAATCTAACCATTAATATTAGATTTTCCATTGTTTTGCAGGGGAAAAAGTAGAAGGTATAAAAGTATAAGATAATAAAACAACAACAGTGTTCCTTTTTAAGATTTGTTTTTCCAGATGTGTATAATGACTTTACCTTATTGAAATTTTCACTCCTGAGGAGTAACTTTCAGGACAATCGCAGTGACAGTTTCCTAAATATATGTTAGTCAAGATGTTAATCTTGATTATCAACTTGAATAGAGTAACAGACTCCTAAAAAGGCGCAAACTTCACTAGCGTTTTTTCTTTTTTAAATTAAATTAAATCAATTTTTTTCCTGTTTCAGAACTTTTGTTCATTTGTTTGCTTGTTTATTTTTATGGCTGGCTCAGCCTGCCCTGAGGGCAGGGCTGGCGCAGCATGTGGTGCTGGGGATCGAATCGTGGTCCCTGCAGCCGCCTAAGCTTTCCTAAGCAGGCGCCTTAGACCACTGAGCCATCCTTCCAGGCCCCTTCACTAACATTTTAACTCACTAATGACAATGTGTGAGGTGAGCCAATTCCTCCCTGCTTGAAGGAAGTGACTCATAGGCAATTAATCTGAAAGAGTATGTCCGTTCCCTGTATATTTCCTTGTAGGCTTTTTTCCTGCTCTCTGTTTTGTGGTGTTTGAAAGGTGAAGCATCTTTATCCTGCATTCTGACTTTGCCATGATGTTGCTGTTAAATTCTTCTTTTTTTTTGAGACAGGGTCTCGCTATGCAGTTCAGGCTGGCCTTGAGCTCAATTTGGTAGCCCAGGCTGGTCTCGAACTCGCACCCATCCTCCTGTCTCAGCCTCCCGAATGCTGGGATTACAGGTGTGCGCCACCACGCCTGGCGCTGCTGTTAAATTCTCATCCCTTAAGTACTAGGAGTAATTAGTTGCATCAAAATGAAAGATGACAAATCCATACACCTTAGGGTACTTTGAGAAAGACAGAAGGTGAGCGCACATTATTTTAAACTTACACTTGGTCTTAGACAAATATGAAGAGGCAGAAGTAAATGGAATATTAAGGAGGATCCTGGTGGCCATGAACTCCTGAAGCATTCATGCCCGGATAGAGTTTAGTATCCTTAAGTAGTCTCCACATCATTTGGAGCTACAAGCTAAGATTCTGAAAAACTCAAATATGAGAAATACCAAAATGTGCTTGCAAAGACATAAGAATAAATCACAAACTGCTCAAAGCCTACCGATATTTTCCTGGGTGATAGGATATTTGTGAGACCCAGAAATGTGATAGCTTGTAACCATGGGCCTACTTTGAGTGGCTTTTTAGGCTAAATCAATGCTATCTGCAAAGCATAGAAACTCCCAATTTGAGGGACCCAGCAGGATGACTCAGTGGTCTAAAGCGCCTGCTTAGGAAAGTTCAGGCGGCTGCAGGGACCATGGTTTGATCCCTGGCACCACATGCTGTGCCAGCCCTGCCCTGAGGGCAGGCTGAGCCGCCTATAAAAATAAACAAACAAAAGTTCTGAAACAAGAAAGAAAAAAAAAGCTCCCAATCTGAGAAAGTAATATTAAAATAGTTATCAACTGGGCTGTGCAGAAACAAATGAAGGTCCTTTGGGAGGTACATCCTGTTAATTGGAACAATAGAAGACTTTCAAGTTGAAGATGAATTTGTGATCCAACTTTTCAACCAGAAGGAAACAATTCCACATGAGAGCCCACTAACATGAGAAATGCCAAAATTGTAACAGCAACAATTCCAGTCATGCATTGCGATAATATGAAGGCCATACAATGGAAATATTTGACATAGCTAAGATATATACACATTGACATAAAATGTGACATCAGAATAAGATATATTAAAAATAGATCTACTGTTCTGAAAAAAGTACTAGCTAAAATTCTGAAAATGAACAAAACAAGATAAGTGATTACAATACAAGGTCAAGGGTTCTTTTAGGCAATACTGTAGAGAAACTGTATGTTTATTCCCCTTCACTTTATCCACCTTTCTGAAAAAGGAATAAGATTAGCTTTAAATCCCACATAAACCCAATAGATGCAGAAAATCAAATCTGTGAACTGATTTAGTGAAGCTACCATGAATTTAAAACAATGTATACACAGACAATGTAATGATGAACATGATAGCATGATATTCTCATGCTTATATATATAATGAACATTGTGTTATAATACTGAACATCCTGTTGACAATCATCCAATACAGTCAATTTATACACAGAAAAGATTCATTTCATTTCAAACAATTTTGGAGGGTTGAGCTAGCAATTTGTTTTAAGTCTGTGGCATGGCATCTCATCATGGTAGACAGAGGTTGCTCAGCACAATTGGTCAAAACCTATGTGCCAAGAAACAGCAAAAAGAGGAGGGAGGAGGGCTATGCTCCCACTGTTTCTTAGTGTCCCCTTGGAGGACAGAGGTGGGGAGAGCAATGGAGGCTGGAATAGCTCAAGCCACTTTGGAGAATATTCCAGACTGAAATCACAGCAGTTATCAAAATATTAGCAGTGCTACAGTGTTTTAATGTGACAAAATCATGCTTACCTCATAGGATTTACAATAGTTTTAGACTATCAAAACAATTAATATAACACATTCTCTTATAGAAGGGGAAAAAGTATTGGACATACTACAAAGCAAAACATTTGATAAAAAGCAATCTCTAATCACTGTTTGAAAGAAGAAAATAAATCTCTACCAAAGTAGAAATAGAAATGCTATTTACTCTGGTAGATGGTACTGATAAAAATTCACAGCAAGCCTAATAGTAACGAAATAACAAAGGGTTTCTATTTAAAATCTAGAGTGACAAAAGAGTTTTCACTATCATTTGTATTAAACATTGTGCTTAATAAATGAATAAAAAAATACAAAGGATATGATTAGAAAGATGATGCTCTTTATTTGCATATGATAATCATTACATACAAAATTCAAAATATACGCAGATAAGATTCTTGAATTTCTATGATGATTTTTCAAATCATTAGAATGCTTGAACAAAACAAAAAATTCTATTCACTAGCACAGTATACAAAGTATAATGAAATGCTACTAGTTATAAAAGAATAATCATTATATATATATATATATATATATATATATATATTTCTATGAAAGTTATAAAGCAAATCTAAAAAATAAAGAATATAATTGCATTTCTGTATTAGAGTTCTAAATTACCATGATGCAAGATTTCTCCCAGATGATTTATAAAGAAAATTAAATTCTTGTGAAAATCAGCTCAATTAGTTATGGCATTTCAAAAATCAATTCTAAAACTTGCATTGATGATCAAATGTCCTACAAAGAGTAGATCTATCTTAAATAGACACTAATGTAGGACAATGGTTCTTATTACCAGAATTCAAGTATCATGAAAATCAACATTAAACAATAGAATATCATTTCATGTCCTTAATCCTAGAGATATTGAGAAATTCAATCTTGTTAATGTTACATACAAGACAGTAAGTTGCTTGAATCACTTTCAACAAATAAGTTTATATTTTCTCATAAATAGAAAGTTCTCATCTTTTATGACATTTCTGAAATTATTATCCCATCCCTTTTGTACCAGTAAATAAGAAGAGTATAAAAGTCTCGGTTTCTTTTTTTTTTTAAGAATTTATTTTATTTTTTTTTTTTTCTTGTTTCAGAACCTTTGTTTGTTTATTCACTTATTTTTATGGCCGGCTCAGCCTGACCCGAGGGCAGGGCTGGCACAGCATGTGGTGCCTGGGATCAAACCACGGTCCCTGAAGCCGTCCAAGCTTTCCCAAGCAGGCGCTTTAGACCACTGAGTCATCCTGCCGGGCCCCAAAAGTCTCGGTTTCATTCTTTCTACTCTGAGAAAGTTGGAAACATCCCAACCGTAATTTAATGTTGGATTGAATAAGTGTATTATGAGACACTCACAAAAGGAACTGTCAAACAGTAAGGAAATTTTAAAACAAAGTTTCAAAATCAGAACTACACTACTGAGTAAAAAATAGAATGTTCTTAGTATTTTCTCTTTATAAAACATTCAAGCATGCAAATAAAGCAATGTAGTATCTGTAGTGTGCAAAAATATAATAAAATTATACGGAGAAAGGGTCGAATGTCTACCACATACCTGCTACTCGTAAGACCTGAGAGCTCAAAGGAAAATGAGAAGGGGAAACCCCACAAGGAGCTACAAATTTGTAGTGATGTTCTTTCATTGATATTTGCTGGGTTATTATTTCTCATATTCTATACTTTTGTTTCAGAACTTTTGTTTGTTTGTTTATTTATTTTTATGGCCGGCTCAGCCTGCCCCGAGGGCGGGGCTGGCGCAGCATGTGGTGCCAGGGATCGAACCACGGTCCCTGCAGCTGCCTAAGCTTTCCTAAGCAGGCACTTTAGACCACTGAGCCATCCTGCCGGACCCCCTATATTCTATACTTTTGATAAGAATTAATTTGTGTCTTTTTTTTTTTTTTTGGTCTTTTTGAGACAGGGTCTCGCTATGTAGTTCAAACTGGCATTGAGCTCACTTTTGTAACCCAGGCTGGTCTCAAACTCACACTGATCTTCCTGCCTCTGCCTCACAAGAGGTGGAATTACAGGCGTGCGCCAGCACACCTGGCTAATTTGTGTCTTTTCCTCTGGTAAATTTACAAAAAATATTTAGTGTGGCTAATGAAAAAACAAGATCAGAACAAAAACCCTCACAAGTATTCATCTTGTTCCTCACAAGACTGAAAGAATGAGGACATTTTCCTCGGACACTTCAGAGAGCCAAATGGGTGGCTTGTAGAGTTGGGAAAATCCATGTCCAAGAAGTCATGTATTAGCAGTGTGTAGGGTATATTTGGACCAGTTTGGGACAACTGCCACAAAGGTTTAATGCTAAAGGACTAAGTGTTCTACTTCAAATCACTTTTGTGATGGAGATGTCCTGTATAAGCCTGTTATATATCCACAGCCAACTATTTCAGGACAAAGTTATTTTTATATGAGAAGTGAAAGAACTCTGATTAAATGGGTATTATGATGAATGCTAGTGTTCCTGCTGAGCATGCTGTGCCGAATCCAAAGTCTACCTCTGAAGAAGCAGGCTACTAGCCAGTTTACTATTTTATCGCTAAGATTGGCAAAATTTTGACCCAGAATACTCCAAAAGTATTTAATCACTCAAAGACTTGATAACTTTCTGATTAATAGCTTTTAGTGGGAAACTATCGCTCTTGTCCCTGTCCTTAGAGGAAATGTCATGGCTGAGACAAATTGGCTGAGGAAGGACCACAATTGATTTCTACAGGCCACCTCAAGATCTGGGTTAACCTGTGAGAAAATGACATGAGTGTCAGAAATGGCATGTTTCTGACATTGCAGAAACAGGAGAATCAGTAAGATCTGACTAAGAGTTCAGAATTCATACACTTCTAGATGATCCTTCAGCCAGGAGAGAGTGATAAGATCAATGCTACGTGTTGTAATTCTGGGAGATATGACTTCTGGTCTTGCTTTGAACTGAAAATGACCATGGCCTCTAGATATGTTATTTTCTATACCTCAGTTTATTAATTCATAAGAAGAAATACTTATGTGGTTTGTCTCTCAAACCTCTTCATAGAGCAAACTTGTTAAACTTATAGTCTAGATGACTTGATATATTTCTGTGGTAGCTTTTTTTTTTTGAGACAGGGTCTCGCTGTGGAGTTCAAGCTGGCCTTGAGCTCACTTTTGTAGCCCAGACTGGTCTCGAACTCACACCGATCCTCCTGCCTCAGCCTCCCAAGTGCTGGGATTACAGGCATGCGCCACCACGCCCAGCTGTGGTAGCTTCTTGAGGCATATGAATGCAAACTGTCAAACCTATTAAACAAACAAATAAATAAATAATATCATCCTCCCCCCAATACCAGCACGTATATTGATGCTATAGATCCCTGGGTACTTGGGGGGTCATGTAACATGGTTGTATAGCTGATACCAGCTCTGTACTCTGTCACTCATTTTTCTAGGGTTACCAACCGAATATTTTATATATGGAAAATAAAAGAACTGGGAGGGTATATTAGGGTTTAAGAGTATTGGTAGTAATTGTTTTGCAGGTAAAATTAAATTCCTAAGCTAAATTCCCCCCGGCCAGGACTCCTTCTGACCATGTTGTTCTTGTGCCCCCTTGTGGCATCCTTTATGCATTACAACGATCTAGTTCATGGCATTCTTTATAAAAGCTGGTATCAGCTCTATAGAGTTTAGTAAGAAACGAGAGATGAATTTTTTTTTTTCTGAATGGAAGGGAACGTCGACATGGAAGGAGGGGAGGGGAAATGAGTGAAGGGGACATAGAGTTATGATGTCCTATGTGTATGCACCAACTCCTCACGATGAATAGTCATTATATACAACAGATATGTACTAATAAAAATTAGGAAAATGATAAAATGCAAAGCATCAATAAAAAGTTTTCTGTGCTGGAGATGTAGCTCAGTGTCACAGAGGCTGTCTGGAAAATGCGAGGCCATAAATTCAATTCCTTTTTTTTTTTTCCTCTGACAACACAACACCCATTCCACATGTTCACAGAACATTTTACTTTAAATAGTTATTTTATTTCTCCATTTAAAACAATAATTCTAGGCATGGCCAAGTAGTTCAGAGGATTAAAGTACCTGCAAGCAAGCGCAGGGACTGGGGGTTCGATTCCCTGGCCTGCCATGCCAAACCATTCCCAGGGCGTGATGACACAGCAATTGAGACTGGGCGTGGAGGTACTTCCTGTAATTCCAGCTCTGGGGTGTTTTAAACAAGTGGATCAATAGGAGTCTGATCTAGTAGTGAGACCCTGAACTCCCTGTAGACTGTTCCCTAAAATACAAAAGAAAAAAATAAAACAATAATTCTTTCTTGAACAACTTTTCCTGAACATTTCAGAGATCTTAAAAATATGTTTCAAGAGTGAATAAGTCTCAAAGACTGACATTAAGCCCAACCTGACCAAGTTAGTGATTTACCAAGACCCTGTCTCAAAAATTAAGAAGAGCTGGACATTTACCTCAGTGCAAAGGTTTCAGGTTTAATCCCCAGTGCCAAAAGCAAGGAAAGATTACTACAAAATATGTATGGTTTGTGATCCACAGCTCTGCTTTACTTCACACTATAATTTAAAAAAGTCTCAAATCTATTTATTTATTTATTTATTTATTTATTTATTTATTTATTTATTTTAGGGTCTCACTACTGAGTCATAGTGATCCTCCTGTTTGTACCTCCCAAGTGCTGGGATTACAGACGTGTGCCACCCTGCCCAGACTCCGTCGCTGGCTCAGCGCTCTCTAGAGCGAGGCCGGCATGGCACGAGGGGCCAGGAACCGAACCCTGACCCCTGCGCTTCCTCTAAGCAAGTGCTAAATCCATTGAGCTATGCCGTCGGCCTTTCGAATGTGTTTATTATCATGTTTCTGGGGAAATTAGGATAGCATCGGTATAAAATACATGTTACTTAGAAGAAAGTAAAAGTATAAAGACCGAGAAAAAAATCACTGATTTTCAGATAGTGATTCCTGACATGCTCAATTTTTTCATTCCATGCATTTCTAACTGTATTTTTCATTGTTACACCCAGTAGTAAATTAGTAAAACATACAAAAGTTAAACAATGTATATGGGTACATTTCTTCTGTAGTCAAATGAGCTTTACAAAGAGAAACAGCCTTTTAATATTAATTCATATTAACTTCCAGTTGATATCATTATATTTGATGATACATATTAAGACTTCATAAAATAATATTGCAGAATGTTTATAAAATTTTCTATGCCTATGATAAATTCATATATTAATGAAATAAATGTTAGAAATTTACATTTTCTTAAGGTATTACAAGTTTAAATTTGTGTTTATCACCTGTATCTCTATATATTTGTATGTATGCATACATATGTACACACAAAAATACTTACCTATTAGTGCACATCAAATATACACCTATGTGTATATATCTAGAAATGAGTCAACAAGGATGATTTGGAGCTTGTTTTTGATGTTAATAAATTTTAATTGTTTTGTAGAAGCAAACTTCTAGCTTTTCATTAAAATTTTGTTATTCAGCCTATTTTTTTTTTATGTCTTTTTGAGACAGGGTCTTGCTATGCAGTTGAGGCTGGTCCTGCGCTCACTTTTGTAGCCCAGGCTGGTCTCGAACTCGCACCAATCCTCCTGCCTCAGCCTCCCAAGTGCTGAGATTACAGGCGTGAGCCACCACGCCCGGCGCTAATCAGCCTATTTTTGAAAGGATATACTTTTGATCAGGCATTCGCACTGAGCTATACCCTTAGAATACCTTTTTCATTTACTTATTATGTCGATTTTGAGGCTAGTCTTGGAACAAATGATCCTCCAACTCCCAGAGCGTTGAGATTACAGGTATGTGCCAACAAGCTCTTGGTTTGATGGTCTGTGTTGAGAAATCTATCGTAATTCCGATGGGCTTTCCATTATAGGTGATCTGTTTCTTCTCTCTAAAAGAGTTTAATATTCTACTTTTCTGCTCATTCTCTGGAATCTTGATTATTATGCATCTAGGTATAGAATTGTTTTGATTATGGCTGTTTGGAATTCTTTTTTAAAAAAATTTATTTTATTTTATTTTATATTATTTTATTTTATTTTCTTGTTTCAGAACTTTTGTTTGTTTATTTGTTTTTATGGCCAGCTCCACCTGCCCTGAGGGCAGGGCTGGTGCAGCATGTGGTGCCGGGGATCGAACTGCGGTCCCTGAAGCCGCCTAAGTTTTCCCAAGCAGGTTCTTTAGACCACTGAGCCATCGTGAATGGCCCCCTCACCTATTATTCTTATGTCATTTTTCTTTGTGTTGTAACTGCTGAGTTATTATTGTTAGGTTTTTAATTTTATTGATTGATTGACTGATTGATTGTTTACAGGACTGCAGTTTGAACACATACCTTGCATTTTCCAGGTAGGCACTTGTGCGCTGGAGTTAACTCTGCAGCCCTCACCTTGTTAGTTTTAAGAGATCATTCTTTTCACTGTGCATTAACTTCGAGGTCTGTAAGTCTACCTTAAGTTTCGTTCATGTGATTTTGACAGATTTAAATGGCATTCTTAATTTCTGGGATGTCTGTTTGAATCTATTTTATGCATTCTAATTCTTTCCTGCATTGTTCATTCAATATTTCCATAATTTTTTTTTGTCTTTTTGAGACAGGGTCTCACTATGCAGTTCAGGCTGGCTTTGAGCTCATTTTTGTAGCCCAGGCTGGTCTTGAACTCGCACTGATCCTCCTGCCTCAGCCTCGCAAGTAGTGGGATTACAGGTGTGTGCCACCATGCCCTGCTCCTCCATCATTTTTCTATTTTCCTGTATGTTTTCAACCTATGTCTTCTTTAACTGTGATGAATAATTCTTTCATGATTGTTGTCATTTGTTTTTTGACCTGAGAGTTTGTTTGCTTTAGTTTTATTTTGGTCTTTTTGAGATAGAGTCTCACTATACACTTTAGGCTGGCCTCGAGCTCATTTTGTAGCCCAGGCTGTTCTCAAACTTGCAATTATCCTCCTGCCTTAGCCTCTTGAATACTATGATTAAAGACATGCATCATAATGACAGAGTGAGAAATTATTTCTGATCACATTTTTGCATAGCCTTATGAAATTGTTTCTTTACTTAAGTTGCTAACATTTCAGAATTTTCAGGTACATCACTTTCACATTCTTCTATGTCCTTGTTTGCTGGACTTGTACTTCCTGGACTGGAGGATTTTTTTTTTTTCTGTTCCATGCAGAGAAATTTATTAACAGATTGGCCCAAAAAGGATCATAAAACCGGCTTGGGAAAGCTCTATGATGGCCCAACTTTTTGCCTTTTATTCTTTAAGCACTGGAGATTGAGCCAAGTGCTTCCCACAGGGCTATCTTCCCAGCCCATTTTGCTCTGAGATCATTCTCAGTTGGTCTTTCTCATGTCTTGGTTTCTTTTATTTTTTTATTTTTTTTCAATTCTTTTATTGTTTAAATTTAACAATGGTTATATTACATATTTTCATCATCGGATCAGTTTAGATTAATACATATAGGTATATAAGATTGATCAAACAACTAAACATTAACCTTTCTAAATCCACATTACTTTTTTTTTTCTTTTACCCCTTTTTTTCTTTGAAAGTTGACATATTGCATATTGTCTTCACAATCATTCTATAGAGTGCAGTGTGTGGGCATGACCCACCTCCCTATTAATGTTGCATAGAAAAAAGAAAGAAAGAAAGAAAAAAAAACAGGAAAGAATATACTTCTCTTTGGACTAAGAGGAAGCAGATACATATACAATCAAAGGTTTTGCAATTGCAGTGTGCCACCAGTGAAGCTTGTGACGTTGGAGGCTA
>PVJA010052179.1:0-12546 GCA_004027025.1 Myocastor coypus
ACTTTACAGGACCCAAAAAAACAAAAACAAAAACCTCATGCATGTGTAGCCATCCAAAGTGCACTTCACAAGGTTTTCATCCAATTTTTCTTCAAGAGATTAGTCAATATTTTGATAAATAGGCTTTGGGAAGTCAAGCTAAAATGTCTGCTTTTCACGAAGAAGGTGATTGGTGTATGCTTGTTGGTTGTGTGGTTTTAAGTGGCAGCATAGACACAAAAATGGCAACAAGGACATATATCATTATGAGGGGAAATATGCTGGGTAATTAGTGTCATATAAAAATAAATTCATTGTAATAAGTACTGAAGCAAATTCTATATAAAAGTTAAACTAATGATTATGTTGGGGTGGTGGGAACTGTTTTGTCCCTTAATGTTTTGGAGAGGTTGCCAAGGCCACAGGTAGAATCACAGAGAAATAATAGGTCAACTAGGCTACTTGTGCCAGCTGTGGGCTCCAATGTGTGGCTTCTGTCTGGGTGAACTCCAGCCAGGAGTGGTCTTCATGCATTTCTGCTACCATCTAGGCACTACTCCAAGCAGCTTCTCTACGAGGTCTGTGTGAAGGCCCCAGAGCATTGTGGGTAGGTGGCTTGCTCCCTAGCTTTGATGTTGGTTTTGGCTCAGGCTTGTGGAACCACTTAGGAAGCTGTCCTCCTGTCCCAAGGCAGAAGCAAACTGTGATCATGTCATTAGCACACAGGTAGGACAGCTCCCATCCCACATTGTCACACATATTCAGTTGCTCCGTTTAGGTATTTACAAACCTCCAGGGAAGACCAGAGGCATAAACAGGAATGGGCCCTCAAGCAGAGTGCTCCACCAGTCTCTGTGGGTGTCACACTGCTCAGGAAATAGGGGAACAGCTGGAGTGAGGCAGAGTCCTTGGCAGCAGAGTGGTGTCAGTCAGAACCTTCTTGGCGGAGAGTGTTGGAACTTGCATTGGGAGTGCCAAGGCTTTCAAAGCTGCCAAGACAGAAAGACTGTGGGTGGAGGGGAAGAACAGTGAAGCAGGGGAGCAACAGAAGCCCATCTCCAAGGAAGAGTGGGAAGCAAGCAATGCAGAAGGTGCCCTCAGATGTGGGACCCAGTAGTCACTGGCCCAATCTGTATTAGGTAAACTACAGACAAGGCCAAGTCAACAAATTACTTGAGCTACACCTAAGAAACTGGTAAACATCCCAAGAAGAATCAAGGACTTGTTCTGTGTCCAACAGAAGCTTCAGAGGGCAGGGCAGAGCTCCTTGCACCTTAGTAACAGCCCAAGCTTGGTGTAAGGAGACAACATGCCATGACCAGAAGTTCTCTTGTGACCTTGGGTCTTGAGGAGGGCTTCTGGGTTTCAGAGAGGTTGTTGGTGGTACCCCAAAGATATACTGAGCTTCATAAGACACATGAAGCAGTCTAGTTTATTGGACTGATCCCTTGAAATAGCATATCTAAACATAAGTGAGCAATCTCCCAGCTGGAGAAATGAAATATTAATATTTAATGCTTTAACTTTGTCTGTGGGCCCTATTTGTTTCTTTTGCAGTTCTGTTCTATCCACGGTCCTTTTCCATTGGCAGCCTGAAAGCAAACAGTAGGTCCAGAATAAACAAACAGATGCCCAACTAGAAAATCTTTAAGGAGGTGTTTATCTCAGTCTTTCCTTATTAATCCCACCTCATTCTGCTTGTTTACATCGCTTTCATATATATAATATTAAACCTTACAGTTCTTTTCCATAGTTTGCTCAGTAACTGATATGATTTATATGAATTTAAGCTTTTCCTAATCAGAAAATGAAAATTCCTTAAAGGTAAGCATGTGCAATTTAGTTAGCTTGAGCTCATATGACAAAATACACAGTTCTAGGGGCTGGAAACCCAGGATGAGGCTGTGAGCAGATCTGACGCTTCTGAGGGCCAAGCTGTTTATTCACGAAGGCCCCATCTCCCAATGCCATCACAGGGGAAGTTTATGGCTTCAGCAGGTGAACGGGGGAGAGGACAAATATCCAGTCCATAACATGATTCACTTTCTATGTATTGTTGCTCTGTGTAGGGCATAAAGAGTAAATTATAAGCAGAATATAGAATTAATACTAAGTCTTTTTATCTGTATACCTGGCACCTATCTCAGTCCCATTCTCATCACTGGCATACAATATTTAACACCTTTGGCTTGAAGGAGGAGAGTTATATTTTGGTTCATATTTCAGTCCATGCTCAGCTGCCTCCAAAGAAGGAACAGCAAGGTGGAGGGGCACGGTGGAAAGAAGCTGCTCACATCATGACACCCAGAAGGAAAGAGAGAGGAGGAGCAGGGAGGGACAAGCACACTTTCAGCTCAGGTCCCCGTTATCAGACTCAACTAACCAGACCTCACCTCCTAACAGCAAGTCAGCTGTACTGTCCCATAATCTAGTCATCTTTCAAAAGCATTGCCTAGCTCATATGGATCTCTGAGAGGAACATCTATATATAAACCATAACACTACACAGAACACACACAGTCAGATATTTTAAAACGTGTTGTTAGCTGTGATAGCATATGCCTATAATCCCAGCTTCTTGGGAGGCTGAGGCAGGAACATAGCAAGTCTGAGCCTAGCCTGAGAGATGTGATGAGATTCTGTCTCAAAATGAAAATCAAAAGGGCTGAGGTTGGAGCTTAGTGGTAGAATGCCTGTGAATTTAATCCTCACTTCTTCAAAACAAAACAAAGCTCCCCAAAACTCTTGTTAATTAGCTAACTGTATGTGCACAGTTGTCATTTTTATTCTTCATCTGTTTAGGAAAAAGGGGAGCTGCACTCACCATTAACCATATGATTAATCTCATATAGGAAAACAAGCCACTTCTCATGCACCTGGTTGATTATAAAGAAACAAGCATATTCAGCATTAATGAAGATGTTAAGAAATCAGAACTTTTATATATTATTGATGGAATATAAAAGGTGCAGCCACTTTGGAAAACAGTTTCCCAAAATGTTAAGCATAGGTTTAGCAAGTTAACAGAATTAAACAGAGGCCCCAGCAATTCTACATTTCTAAGGGAAATGAGAACATTCCCCTAAGAACTTGCACAGCAATGTGCATAGGAACGTTATTCACAATAGTCAAAAGGCACAAAAGAAGCTAAATGGCCATCAGCTGGAGATTAGCCCAAACATACCATACTTGTATACTTGTATAACAGAATGCTATTTAGCAGTAAACAAGAATTTCAATATAGCTTTTAAAAAGTGTCATGTGTCAAATATGTAAGATAAGTTTTATTTTTAAATAATTGATTTTTCTTATTTGCACATTCTAAAGTCTTACCCCACCTCTCAATTTTATAGTTATAGAGTAAGTTTTCCTTAAGTGTATTAGTGCTTTTAGTTGCTTGCTTCCTTCCTTCCTTCCTTCCTTTCTTCTTCTTCTTCTTCTTCTTCTTCTTCTTCTTCTTCTTCTTCTTCTTCTTCTTCTTCTTCTTCTTCTTCTTCTCTCTCTCTCTCTCTCTCTCTCTCTCTCTCTCTCTCTCTCTCTCTCTCTCTCTCTTTCTCTCTCTCTCTCTGTTTTATGTTTTGCTACAGGTCTACAGGGTCTCACTACATAGACTACCTAGATCGGACTCCTAATGATCCACCTGTGTACAGCCTCCCAAGAGCTGGGATTACAGGCATGTGCCACCACACACAGTCTCAACAGCTGTCTCAGCATGCCCCAGGGGCTGGGCTGGCACTGCAGGCTCAGGATCATACCTGTGTCTCAGTTTTGCCCTCTGTTTCCCAGCATGCACTCATGGCATTGTGGGGCATACCATATAATCAGCTATCAGAGGAAGAGAAGACTATAGAGCCTAGTTTATAGATGGTTCTGCATGCTATGCAGGCATCACCTGCAAGTGGACAGCTGCAGCATTACAGCCTCTTTCTGGTATATCACTAAAGGACAGTGATGAAGGGAAATCATCACAGTGGGAAGAACTTCGGGCAGTGCACCTGGTCGTGCATTTTGCCTAGAGAAAGATATGGCCAGATGTGTGACTATATACTGATTCATGGGCAGTAGCCAACAGTCTGGCCGGATGGTCAGGAACTTGGAAGGAGCATGACTGTAAAATTGGTGACGAGGATATTTGGGGAAGAGGTATGTGGATAGACCTCTCCATATGGGCAAAACATGTGAACATATTTGTTTCACATGTGAATGCTCACCAAAATGTGACATCATCAGAAAAGGACTTTAATAATAAAGTAGATAAGATGACCTGTTCTGTGGGTAATGGCCAACCTCTTCCTTGGCCACCCTTGTTATTGCCCAGTGGGCCCATGAACAGAGTGCCCATGGTGGCAGGGATGGAGGTTATGCATGGGCTCAGCAACATGGACTTCTACTCACCAAGGCTGATCTGGCTACAGCTGCTGCTGAATGTCCAGTATGCCAGCTACAGAGGCCAACACTGACTCCCCAGTATAGCACCATTTGCTGGGGTGATCAGCCTGCGACCTGGTAGCAAATTGATTATATTGGCCCACTGTCATCATGGAAAGGACTGCACTTTGTCCTCATTGACACAGACACATATTCTGGATATGAATTTGCCTTTGCTGTGTGTAACACTTCTGCCAAAGCTACCATCCATGGACTTACCAAATGCCTTATCCACCGCCATGGAATTCCCAACATTATTGCTTCTGACCAAGGAACACATTTTATAGCTAAAGAGGTGCAGCAATGGGTTCATGCTAATGGAATTCAATGGTCTTACCATATACCTCATTATCCAGAAGCAGCTGGATTGATAGAACAATGGAGTGGCCTTTTGAAGATGCAGTTACAATGCCAGCTAGGTGGCCATAGTTTGCAGGGCTGGGGCAAGGTACTTCAACAGGCTGCATATGCTTTGAGTCAGTGCCCTCTGTATGGTACTTGTCTCCCATAGCCAGGATTCATGGGTCCAGGAATCAAGGGGTGGGACCAGGAATGGTACCACTCACCATTACCCCTAGTGATCCATTAGCAAAATTTTTGCTTCCTGACATCACAACGTTAGATTCTGCTGGACTAAAAGTGCTAGGCACAGAGGGAGGAAGGCTTGTACCAGGAAGCACAGCAGTGATACCACTGAACTGGAAACTAAGTTTCCCCCCTGGTCACTTTGAACTCCTTATGCCTTTGAGGAAACAAGCTAAAAAAAAGGAATCACGGTGTTGTCGGGGGTGATTGACCCAGACTATCAAGGGGAAATTGGATTACTACTCCACAATGGAGGAAAGGAAGAATATACATGGAGTGAGGGAGATCCCTTGGGGTTCCTCTTAGTATTGCTATGCCCTGTTATTAAGGTGAATGGGAAGCTACAACAACCTAATACAGGCACAATGACAAATGGTCCAGAGCCTTCATGCATGAAGGTATGAGTCATTCCACCAGGGAAAGAACCAAGACCTGCTAAGGTACATGCTGAGGGCTAAGAGAATACAAAATGGATAGTAGAAGAAGGTAGTTCTAAATACCAGCTACAACCCTGTGATCAGCTACAGAAAAGGGGATTATAATTGTACTATTTCACTCCATGTATAGTTTTGTTATAATATAATATCGATAGTTTTAGTACCAGTTCTTAAGGCTTAACCTATATTAATGTTGAAGATGTTAGTGTGTTTCCATTTGTACACAGGATAATACTGTTATAACAATCTTAGGCACAATTATATGGCTATCCCTGTATCTGGAGACTGGTTTAAAGAAGTATGTCTAGTTGCCAAGTTGACAAGAGGTAGATTGTAGTGGTCGATACATTGTGTCAACTTGGCTAGATGCCTGGTCGTTGGTATTATATCAATCTGGCTGCATTGCCTGGCAGTTCCACACTGTGGGCTGTGAGGGCCCTGCCCTAGAATAACTCCGCATAAAAAGGGGTTGAGGAATAGGGGCTGGGGAGATAGCTCCGAGGCACAAGTGCCTGCTGGGCAAGTGCAAGGTCGTGAGTTCGAACCCTGGTCCCACAAAAAAAAAAAAAAAAAAGGGGTTGAGGAAAAATTCAGCATTCCACTTCACTGGATGAACTGCGATCTTCACAGTCAGCTTGGGCTTTATCTCCTGGCTTCCAGCCCAGACTCTTCAGCCTCTAGATTGGATCCTTCAGCTTTCCATAGCAGATTCTTCAGTCTTCTGTTGCAGGCACAATGACCAACCATTAGAGACCATCAGAGACTGTTAGAGACCTTAGAGATGGAACACTTCAGTGAGTATAAAAACTTTGGGGCTGAATCCTTCTGTTGGTAGTGTGCAGATGCTCTTGGCACACCTCATCTGGCTCTGGGACTGGTACATCTTGTGTTATATCTTCTATTCCTTATGTTATAGTTTGTATCTCGTTGTCCCTCCCAAAGGCTCATGTAAATCATGGGGCTGTCAAGTGATGTGGCTCCAGGAGAAGTGGGGCCAGAGGATCAGGGTGGATCTTAATGGGCGAGGCCAGAGAGGCGCTGACAGTATGTGCCTTCCCGCCCTCAACCCCCCAGGCCTGCTGGCCTCTGGGAGGTATGGAGCGCATCATCCCGGACACGGTGGCACAGTGTCTCGAGGTCTTGCTATGTAATTCAGGCTGCTTCAAACTATGAAGCCTCTAGACATTGAGCTCCATAGAGATAGTGCCAGGACAAGTGGGAGCCATCCAGGCACTAGGCAACTCTGTACCTAGCTTAGGAAAGCAAATAAACATTGGCAAAGGAGAGCCCAAGAAGCCATGAGGCAAGATGTCATCATTTGCATTCTTTGTGCCAACTTGCTGAGAGGAGCATGAGAAGAAGCACCCAGATGCTTCTGTTAACTTCTCAGAGTTCTCTAAGAAGTGCTCAGAGAGGTGGAAGACCATGTCTGCTAAAGAAAAAGGAAAATTTGATGACATGGCAAAAGTGGATAAGGCTCGTTATGAAAACTTATATCCCTCCTAAAGGAGAAACAAAAAAAGTTCAAGGGTCCCAATATGCCCAAGAGGCCTCCTTCGGCCTTCTTCTTGTTCTGTTCTCAGTACCCCCAAAAAATCAAAGGAGAGCATCCTGGCCTCTTCATTGGTGATGTTGCAAAGCAATCTGGAGACATGCGGGATAATACTGCAGCAGATGACAAGCAGCCATATGAGAAGAAGGCTGCTAAGCTGAAGGAAAAGTATGGAAAGGACATTGCTACCTATAAGGCTAAAGGAAAACCTGATGCATCAGAAAAGGGAGTCATTAAGGCTGAAAAAAAGCAAGAAAAAGAAGAGGAGGAAGAGGAAGATGATGATGAAGAAGAGGAGGAAGATGAAGAGGATGAGGAGGATGAAGAAGAGGATAATGATAAACAACCTGGTTCTATTGCTGTTTTTTCTTGTCTATAAAGCATTTAACCCCCCTGTGCACAACTCCTTTTGAAGAAAAAAAATTGAAATGTAAGGCTATGTAAGATTTGTTTTTAAACTGTACAGTGTCTTTTTTTTTTTTTTTTTTTTTTTTTTTTTTTTTTTTTTTTTTTTTTTTTTTTTTTTTTTTTTTTTTTTTTTTTTTGTATAGTTAACACACTATCGAATGTGTCTTTAGATAGCTCTGTCTTGGTGGTATTTTTGATAGCCACTAACCTTGCCTGGTATAGTATGGGAGTTGAAAATTGGCATGGAAGTTTAAAGTAGGTTCTTACTAGTGCACAGCACAGATTGGTTACATATGGGGATGGTAGTTTTTCATTTTTTGTTGTCTCTGATGCAGCTTATACTAAATAATTGTTGTTCTGTTAACTGAATACCACTCCAATTGCAAAAAAAAAAGTTGCAGCTGTTTTGTTGACATTCTGAATGCTTCTAAGTAAATGCAATTTTTTACTTTAAAAAAAATATGAAACTTCCAGTAACTGAGCTAAATAATCCTTTCCTTCCCTAAGCTTGCATGTCGAGTATTTGTCCCAGCGATGAGAGAAGAGTAACTAAGACAGGCACACATATAGAATCTTATCTTTAGAATTTATTTTGCTTTTCTTTTTAATTTTAAGCATTTTATTTTTCCACCAATTTCATTTATTTCAGGCAGGTGCTTGGACCACCAAGCTATGTCCCCAGCCCATTCAACTGATTTCAAGAGAAAAATACCAATCAACCATTGGAATAGCTGAGCTCATATTGCACAACCTTATCACATTGTACCCCTACATACACGCATGCACATGCATGCATGGGCAGGCATACACACACACACACACACACACCTGAAGAGGGCTGACTCTACTCAAGCAAATGTGAAGATAGATAATGAGGTGATGGTGTAAGAACCAGGTAGGCTAGGCTACTGACTTAGTTACTTTTCTCCTTGCTGGGACAAAAAACCCAATACCTGAAGTTAAAGGGGGAAAGGTTTATTTAGCCCACAGTCTGTAGAGGGTTTTAGTCCCTAATCGACTGGCTCCAAGGCAGTGTAGCACATAGCAGGGAACACTTCATGGCGCTTACAAGGCAGCAAAAGCAACAAGAGGCGGTGGGCAAGACTCTCTCTGTTCCTAATACAGAACGCAGGCTACTGGCCCTAAGTTGGGTATAGCACTCAGACCCTTAGTACCATCTAGAACTATGCCAAGCCAATCAGTGTGTTGCTGTAGCAATCACACACCCTCAATCCCAGCATCACATGCTCTGGATTAAGCCACCCCTGAAGAAGTCCTATAAGCACAAGAGGCTTTGAGGGGACATCTGGACACAAACCATAAGTTACTTGATTATACTTTAAAAATCCCAACCTAGCTTAAGCCTTTTTTCTCTGAATATGTTGTTTGTTTATTTATTAATTTTGTATTCATTTTAATAAGAAAAGAGATAAAATAGCAATGAAAAGTTTCAAAACAGATTAGGACAGTTACAATAGTTGATACATTGCATATTGTCTTAGTAGCAGTTGTAAGAAGACAAGATGCAGACATGATATCCAAACAATATTAGTACAAACCTTTCTTCTTATTGAACTAAGATAAAGTAGCTGTATATCTACCCTAACTATCTTGTATGCACATATATATTTTTTTCAGAACATAAAGGTCCTTTATTTATATCCCCCTTTTTTGTTTTGTTTTGTCAGAGGTAAGTGTTCTATTGCTGTTAGAGAAGCTGTATTTGGGGACATCTTTAAAGGACCTTTTCATACTTGAAGCCAGTCTAAAGATTGTAGGTACTTGAATTCAGCAAAATAACCCAAGATAGTTCAATAGTCCATAATGGTAGTGGGTTATCAGCACAACTGGCCATTGCCTGAAGTTGGTGACTTGAACCTTTTACAGCTCAGCATATTAATATTATCTTAGAGCTTTTTGAAAGTCATACATTCTCAAATATTTTTAAATTGACATCTAAAATTGTTTCTCATAAATTTAAATAATAGGAAGAGTACTTTCATGGTATTATGAGGGGGCTTCATGGCAATGTGCTTTTCAGTGTAATAATATTTTATAATTTAAGTATGCATCATATTTTCTTATTAATACATGCAAACCTCCTATAAGACAGTTTATTTTGGATTGATGTCCCAAAGGCCTCATGTGTTTGTAGGGTGATTGGATGATGGGGCCACCATACTCTCTTTTCCCCTCTTCTTCCTCCTCCCTCTTTCCCTGTCCCCCTCCCCTCCCCTCTCCTCTTTTATCTGGCCACCGTGATCAAAATAGCTTTCTTCCCTTTCACCCTGCCATTTCTGCCTTGGAGCCTAGCTCCCATGGGCTACAACTTCTAAAATCATGAGCCAAAATAAACCATTCCTTCTTTTAAACTGCAGCTGTCAGGTATTGTGTCTCACCAGCCAGAAAGTAACTAAGGCCATCATAGACTTAAACTCCTGAAACTGAGCCAAAATAGCTTTTTTCTTTTTAAAAGTTGACTGTCTCAAGAATTTTTATTTATTACATTAGAAGAAAGTTGACTACTATAGCCATTTAGCAAAGGAATGGTTTGTTCCTTGTTACCTGCAAAGTAAAATTGCTTGCAAATGTCTTTCTTTCTTTCTTTCTTTCTCTCTGCATTTAGTACAGTATCTAAAGGATCTGCAGTGTCTCACTATGTAGATGGATACGTAGTGACCACCTGTGTTCAGCCTCCCAAGAGCTGGGATTTAGGCATGTGCCACCATGCCAGTCTCAGTTGCCATCTCAGTGCACCACAGGGGTGGGGCTGGCACAGCATGCTATATTTCTTAATGAGAAGGATGAGAAAAAACATTATTAAAGTGATTATTGGTATTTTATTTGGAAATATGCAGCATTAAGATTAGAATGTGTAAGAGATTACTAAGATGGGAGAAAGCTGGAAATAGGAGTGCTGCATACTGATTGACGCCTTATGTGCTATTCTAGAAAAGGCAAAACTATGAAGATGGTAAGTAGATCGGTGGTTGCCAGGGGCTGAGGAAAGGGAAAGAGGAGTGAATAATGAGGCAGAGTTCTAAGACAGTGACACTAATCTGATACTATGGTAAAGGTGGTGTATAAAGTTTTTAGCACTACAATGAAATATTTGCAAATGTCCATGGCATTGCCAGGGGCCAGAGAACCTTTATTTTACTGTGGAACAGTAGGGCCTTGTGGTGGGCTGACTTCACACAAATACGAGGTAGCTGGAGCTTCCTGAGAGTGACATCAGCTAGCAGCTTCCTTGGCTACCTGTGAAGGAAAGAGAAGTATATTTTGGTTTATGGCCCTGGAAATTCAAGTTCAACAGGAATATAAGGATAGTTGGGGGCCTTTGGTGAGGGTAGCACATCATGGCAGGAATTTAAGTCAAAACAAGTACTCATGTATCTATCTAGGAAAAAGGGAGGGAAAGGGAGAAGAAAAAAGACCTGCATCCTGCAGTTGTCTTTGAGGATGAGCTTTCAGTTATCTAAGGCCCCTCACTGAGCTCTACTTTCTAAAGGCCCATAGCACCCTGTAGTACTACAACCCACCAAATGTTTACATTTATATGGAGATTTGGGGGCATCGCAGTTAGGTATATGTCTTTATACATTTATTAGAAACTATAGAGTACACAATAATATGAATAAACCCCAGTGGAAACTGTGATGGGCTTTGGGTGATAGCACATTGAAATAAGTTCTTCAATTTCAACAACTGTATAGTTCTGTGTATGATACTGATGGTAGGGGGATTGTATATAGAAGGAGGCAGCGACTGTGTGCTTGTTGTGAGCCTCAAATTATTCTGAGAAATAAAATTGAGAAGGGACAAAGAGGAGAGAAAGAGGGAGGGAGGAAGAGAGAGAGCGAGAGAGAGAGAGAGAGAGAGAGAGAGAGAGAGAGAGAGAGAGAGAGAGAGAGAACCCAATATCAAGCCAATCTTAAGCATATTATTTTAGGAAAAAGCAGATGGGAATCAGATCAGGAATCTGGCTTTCATCATAACAATATCTATGTTTAATACTCTTTAAAAAAAATCTTCAGCTGGGCGTGGTGGCTCACACCTGTAATCCCAGCACTCGGGAGGCTGAAGCAGGAGGATTGGTGCGAGTTCGAGACCAGCCTGGGCTACAAAAGTGAGCTCAAGGCCAGCCTCAACTGCATAGCGAGACCCTGTCTCAAAAAGACAAAAAAAAAAAAAAAAAAAAAAAAATCTTCACGTCCATGTCACTATAGCTGATACCTAGCTTGAAGAACTCTGGTTCAAGACTGAGGAAGGGGAGAGCGTTAGGAGAATGCAGCAGGACCCCTGGATCCACCCTTGCTTCGGTTTGGTTGCGGTTTGCTCCTGAAAGTTTGTGTGCTGGAAGGTGGACCCTGGCGTTGTGCACTGGAGATGGTGGAACCTTGGAGAAGTGGGGTCAGTAGAAGACGAGCAGCTTGTGAGGCTTTGCCCTCGGGGGAGATTCATGCTGTCTAGGGGAGAGGGTCAGGCCAGGGCTGTGCTGTTCCTTCCTGTGAGTGAGCCTGGCATTTCACCCCACTACTACGTGCCACTGTTAAGCACCGCTCCCATTGTGGTGCCATCTGCCACAGGGCTCTCACCGAGCTGAGCAGACCCCACCCAGTGCCGTGCTCTTGAACTTCCAGAACGACAAGCTAAGCAAACCTCATTACAGATTTGCCAGTTTCAGATACTTCATTATAGCAACACAAAGTGGCTTACGGCATCACTAAGTGGTTCTGAGAACAGGAGGTCATATGGGAAAACATAAGGGCACTTGTTGGCTTTATACCTCATCAGAAATTAAATTCTGGCTTATTTCAGCTGACATTATGTGTTCAAGGTGCATTCACTTTCCCACAAATGACACAAGCTTACAATGTCATGGTTTCTCTTAACTCAGAGTACAAACTTAAAAAACAAGATAAAAGATATGCTACAGGCAACAAAGAGATAGATCTCTTAAAAATGAGGAAGGGATGAAGAGATGAAAGGAGAAGCCGGGCGTGGTGGCGCACGCCTGTAATCCCAGCACTCGGGAGGCTGAGGCAGGAGGATCGATGTGAGTTCAAGACCAGCCTGGGCTACAAAAGTGAGCTTAAGGCCAGCCTGAACTGCATAGAGAGACCCTGTCTCAAAAAGCAAAAAAAAAAAAAAAAA
>PVJA010052180.1:0-12535 GCA_004027025.1 Myocastor coypus
TGGCCTTGAACTCACATTGATCCTCTTGTTTCTGGTCCCAGTGTGTTCAGATTACAAGCATGCTCTGGCACGTCTGGCAAACACTACCATTTTAAAAAAGTATAAAGTACAACACAGCACATTACATAATAATAAATAAAAAACTGCAAATTTACCTCCCAAGCTAATTTCTCCAATATAAAAAGATTCTATATGTCAATAAGCAAATGACCAGTGTGACAAAAAACAGACCAGGAGATCACAATTTAAAACAAATCTTGAGGCCAGTGAGATGGTTCCGTGGTCTAAAGAGTCTGCTTAAGCAAGCTTAGACAACCCCAGATATCTCAGTTTGATCCCTGGCACCACATGCTGCACCAGCCCCACCTCCAAGGCAGGCTGAGCCGGCAGTAATAATGATAATGATAACAACAACAACAATAATAATAGAAAGCACTAAACTCAATGTCTGGTAGGAGGTAGGTGGGGCTCAGACCCTGAGATCCATCAGAAAGTTGCTGCCAGCTCACATGGTGCTATAAACCTGTACTACCAACCCTCAGGAGGCTGAGGCACAAGTTCAAGGCTATCCTGGGCTGCACAGTGAGCTCAAGGTCAGTCCAAAGTATAGAGCAAGACTGTCTCAAAAAATAAAGAAAAAAATAAATAAGACAAATCTTGGAGCCAGGCGTGGTGGCACATACCTGTAATCCTTGCACTTCGGACACTGAGGCAGGAGGATTTGTTTGAGACCAGCCTGGGCTACAAAAGTGAGCTCACGGCCAACATGAGCTGCTTAGCAAGACCCTATCTCAAAAAGACAAAAAAATAAAAAAATAAACAAACCTTAAAAAAAAAAAAAAAATTAAAAAGGGGCTGGGAGGATAGCTCAGTGGCACAAGTACCTGCCTGGCAAGTGCAAGGTCATGACTTTGAACCCCAGTCCCGCAAAAAACATAATAAATAAATAAACAAATCCTGGGGCCAGAGAGATGGCTCAATAGAATAAGCACCTGGCTGGCAAGTGCAAGGTCCTGAGCTCAATTGATGGTATTGGGGGGAAAAGAAAAAACCCTTCTTAAAACAAATTTTAAAGTTGTTCAGAACTTCTAAGAAGTGTAAAAACAAACACTATACTGCTATATTTTTTTTCATGTACTGTATCAGATAAAGTTTCACCAGACTGGAATAATATCAATGGAAGGCAATTGAATAAAATGCATTAAAACTACATTTTCACATATCCTTTAATCAAATTGTAAGAATTCATCTACAGGTTAATTTCACATGTACAAAGCAACTATTATATCACCATCAACAAAAGTAAAACACATGAAACACTACTTGTGAAGGTAGCAGGTGAGGGCGAGGGCTATAAAACTGAAGATGTGTGAAGCACATGGACTGACTCTCCACATTGAATGTAGGGATTATGTACTACAAACATGTACTAATACAATTTAAAAAGAAGGAACAGGGACAGAGAGGGAGATCAGTGGCGAGCCTGCCAGTCAAGCGGAAAGCCAAATTCAATCCCCAGGGCAGCAAAAACAAAAGAAAAAAAAACAAAAAAAAAAAAGCAGCAAGAAACAATAGCCGTGTCATTCACTTCAGAACTCATTACATGGTCATTATACAGGCTGGGGAGATGGTTCAATAGAATAAGCACTTGCCTGGCAAGTGCAAGGACCTGAGTTATTCCTTGGTTCCAGGGGGGAAAAAAAAGATGGTCTTATATATATATATTTAATAAAATATGCTTCACTTTGTAAAATTCACAAAATATATATTTGTGTATACAGGTATTTTCATTCTCTAAAAGTATACCCAAACTAGAAATTGTAGGAAAGAAAAATTAAGAAACTGGGAGAAGCGGGGCATGGTGGCTCACACCTGTAATCCCAGCACTCGGGAGGCTGAGGCAGGAATTGGTGCGAGTTTGAGACCAGCCTGGGCTACAAGTGACTCAAGGCCAGCCTCAACTGCACAGTGAGACCCCGTCTCAAAAAGACAAAAAAAAAAAAAAAACAACTGGGAGATATAATTCTCATTATATACCATTTTGTATGTAACTTTTTCATTTTAACCATGTGAATATAATAAAAATTAAATTACCCAAAATTTAATACCATTTAATGACTATTATCTCAATTAGGAAAAGTTTTTGATTAAATCCCTTTTTAGCAGAGCCTATAATCTATAAAACATCCCAAAATAACTGTACCAAGTACCGGCACTTAATTGAAAGTTGAGGTGAATGTATTTTACTTAAGGTTTCAATTGATACTTGAGGTTTTTTTCTGCAAACAAGTTAAAGAAACAATCACCCACAAGGATCAAGTGAGGTGCCACTGAGAAGCAACGAACATTTTATTTTTGAAAATATATTGTCCTTTCCTGAAGAAGCAAATCCATTGGTGATTCCTGTTACTGTAACACTAATGAAAAGCATGAATTCTACAGTCAGTGGAAATTGGGAATTAAGGGCCTTTACATATCAGCATCAAATTCTGATAGTTCAACATCAACTCATGAAGAGATAAGTATCATCTAGCCAAGGGAAGAATTCCTCTCTCCGAAAAGAATTTAGACTAAACATTTAGAGCTAGACTAAATATTTAGTGCTGATACACTGTAAGTTCAAGTATCAGATTCTACCTAATTGATTTGCAATTCTGTGAGACTAAATGAATAAAGTTCTTCTAGTAAACATTTCATGATTTAGTAGAAATAGGATCAGATACTTCCCTAGACATCTGCATGAATGCTACAGGATGAGGCATGTTGGCAAAAATTTTAAATGGCTGAAGTCTTACAATAGCTCTTTGGTCTAAGACTCCACAGTATTAGCACTCCCACAGAAACTCAGTACAACTTCACTTGGTGCAGATTTCAGCTAGCAACAAATAGTCACAGGAAAACACAAAGCAGTTTTCCCATATGGCTAACATTGTTCAGATTCAAAATGACTCAAGAAAACCCCCCAAAATAATAAAGATTGACATTTATATAAGTCTCTAATACAAACAAGCATGGGAGCCTGTATTACTTCATCTCTGATCAACTCATTTAATTTTACAACATTCTTCTAAGATAAGCAGGATGACCTTCATTTCACAGATAAGACACTGAGTCATAGTGAGGCTGAGAACTCATCAAAATAGGAGCAAAGCTGTTTTACACCAGTTATCTGGCTTGGAGTTCACATTCTTAACCACCAACACATGCTATAGTAAATATTAAAAGTGTGTCAGCTTCTTTCTTTAAAGACAAATCTGTTTCTTCCTTCAAATACAAAGTTCTCTCTATCACAGCCTCTGTTCCTTCCTTCACACATAATCTTTATTAGCAATTTCTATCAACTCTACCTTGAAATATAGCCCAAAGCAATGTACTCTCCAGGAGGTGCTCTGCTATTCCAGTTCTGCTTGAGGTCATCATCATTTACTATAATATCTTTTAACTAGCAGTCCTGCTTCTGCTTTGCCTCCCTTTGGAAGTTCATCTCTTTTGAATTCCCACTAAATTTAGAAGAAAACCCAAACTAATGAGAGACTTCTACACTCAGGAACTCTGCTAATCTGTCAACTTTACTTTGCAACTTTTTCCATCAGCATTTACTGTCTTCTGGCCACACTGGTCTTTATCTTTTCCAGTAAGACAAGCTTGTTACTGCTTTTTGGACTTTGTTTTCATTGTTTTCTCTTCTAGAATCACCTTCATCATTCGCCTGTAGAGCTGCATTGCTTGACCCCTTGATGGTGAGATCTTAACCCAACATCAGTTTAGAGAAATGTCGATCTTAAGCATTCTAGGACTGTGGAGATGGCTCAGTAGAATAATTATCTGCCTGGCAAGTACAAAGTCCTAGTTCAATCCCTGGTACTATAAAAAAGAAAAAGGAAAAAAAAAAAAAAATCTGGATCACATCTTTAAGCATTCTCCTACTCAGTCACATCTCATTTTGCTCGAGTTTAAGGGAAGTGTCTTTCAATAAATTCTTTACTCTTTAAATAAAAATTCTTTACTTTTGATCTTAATGAGAATGTAAACTTCCATTAAAAAGAGGACTTTAATCAGCCTTCCTCACCATCAATATTAGTCATGACACATAAGAGGCACTTCTTAAATATTTACAGCATGAATAGATGAGCAGCAAGTAAACTCCATTCTTAACACCTATTTATTTATTTATTTATTTATTGTTTTTGAGACAGGGTCTTGCTATGAAGTTCAGGCTGGCCTTGAGCTCACTTCTGTAGCCCACACTAGTCTTGGAACTCACACTGATCCTCCTGCCTCAGCCTCCCAAGTGCTGGGATTATAGGCATGCGCCACCAGGCCCAGCCTATTCATTCTTACTTTAAAAACACGCATTTTAGAATGTTCACATTTTAGAAGGCCTACTGGAACTAAAAATGGTGAACCAAGGTTCTCAACTCAAGCTCATTAAAACTGGAACACACAAATCCAACAGTGTCAATATCAGTTCAGATACTGGACCTGACCAGCATAAAACATTGCACTTAGTTCTAAGAACCACATTTGAACAAGGAACTCAATAAAACTAAAATATATGTAGATAAATGAGAATAAGGATAAAGATCATAAATATCCTTCTTTGAAAAAGTTGGAACTATTTAAAATTATAAGAGGGAGGGCCAGCCAGGTAGTTCAGCAGATTAAAGAGCCTGCTTAGGCAGAGCAAGGACCAGGGTTTGGTTCCTGACCTGTGGTCCCAACCCCATCCCCAGGGCACACTGAGCTGTTGTGGCATTGTGGGGCAAGCCAGTAATCCCAGGGATTGGGAGGCTGAAACAGGAGGATCACTATGAGTCCAATCTGTGTAGTGAGACCCTGTAGACTCTATACTTAATACCACTAATTCCTGACAGATTTAACAGCAAACTATGAATTCTTGTAAAAGAAAAGGCTCATTCATTTATTATAGAAAAGAAACCTCACTCCTATGAAATTTTTTAAAAGATTAATTATTTACTAAAGGGGTTGAGACACGAGATGGAATCAAGTTCAAAACTGAAGATCTGGGGCTAGGGAGATAGCTCAGGGGCACAAGTGCCTGCCTGGCAAGCACAAGGTCCTGACTTCAATTCTCAGTTCCACCAAAAAAAAAAAAAAACCCTGAAGTTCAATTGTCCTTCAATCACTCAATTAGCAAAAAAGTTGCAGTCACTCTCCACCCACTCCCATTTCTAATTTAAAATTTTATTTTATTTATTTATTTTTATTTATTTATTTATTTATTTTTTGTCTTTTTGAGACAGGGTCTTGCTATGCAGTTGAGGCTGGTCCTGCGCACACTTTTGTAGCCCAGGCTGGTCTTGAACTCGCACCACTCCTCCTGCCTCAGCCTCCCAAGTGCTGGGATTACAGGCGTGCGCCACCACGCCCGGCTAAAATTTTAAAAAAGGAGTTGGGAATAGAATGTGTGCTTAGCTCAGGCCCTACAGGACACCTCTATCCTCGAACAGAACCACTGTTTATAAACACATGAACATCCACAGTACCAGGGCTGGGGATGTAGCTCAGTGAAAGGGCACCTGCCCACTAAAACCTGAGGTCTTGGATTAATTCCTAGCACCATCAACAAACAACAAAAAAAGAATTTCCCAAGTTCAACTAAGAATAGAATATGGGAAGGAAAAAGTGACAGAGAGCAGTGAGGAATAAGACAGAAATTGTGAGAATAAAAGAGATGATTACTGCTAATAAGATTTCTTAAAAAAAAAAAAAAAAAAAATGGAGGGGCCAGGGAGATAGCTCCATAGCACAAGTGCCTGCCTGGCAAGTGCAAGGTCTTGAGTTTGAACCCTGGTCCCACCAAAAAAAAAAAAAGGTACACACAAAAAAAGCATACTTGTACTCATTTAAAAATGCAGGGGCCCAGTGGGATGGCTCGGTGGTCTAAAGCCCCTGCTTGTGAAAGCTTGGGCGGCTTCAGGGACTGCGGTTCGATCCCCAGCAGGCACCACATGCTGCGCCAGCCCTGCCCTCAGGGCAAGCTGAGTTGGCCATAAAAATGAGTGAATAAACAAACAGGTTCTGAAACAAACAAACAAAGAAAATAAATTTTAAAAAAATTAAAATGCAGGCTGAGAATGTAGCTCAGTAGTAGAACTCTTCCCTTGCACACACAGAGCCTTGGATTTGACCCATATCACCACAAATAAAAATAAAAATGCAAGATTTGTACATACAAAAATATAACCAAGCCGGGCGTGGTGGGGCACGCCTGTAATCCCAGCACTTGGGAGGTTGAGGCAGGAGGATCGATGTGAGTTCGAGGCCAGCCTGGGCTACAAAAGTGAGCTCAAGGCCAGCCTGAACTGCATAGCAAGACCCTGTCTCAATAAGACAAAACAAACAAACAAAAAAAAAAAAAAAAAAATATATAACCAAAAGCCCAAAATGGCTGCTGTGAGAGGATAAGGCTATGGAGTCTATAGAGACTCAAAAATATCATCTTTAATTGGCAGTGTTTTGGGGACTGCTGGAGAACAATAAGAACACAGGTGGTTTAATACATACTATTATTTCTATTCATGCCTGAAATTTTGCATAAGAAGCTGGGTTTTTCAAGTCTCTGTGTGTTCTACCAAAATCAGGATTGCCTCTTCCTTAGTTATCGCTCTTGAATACTTTAGGTCACAAATAAACGTAAATTGTAGAAAAACTGTCCTGATGATTTCATTCCATTTTCATTCCTTTGTAACTATAAATGTCATACAATAAGTCCACTTTTACTGGTCTTTTGGCTAAAGGGAAGAACCTTAATACCTCAACAGCATGACAGGGCAGACTGTAGAGCAGTTTAGTCTGAAAGCACACCTCTGCAGGGATAGCTAGGAGGCTAACCTGCCAGGATTAACTGTCCTCCTACCTCTTATTATTTCCTTCAATTTTGCACCGGAAGTACATTATAATGCACACTCACAATAAGCTTTTTTTTATCTTATTCCAAGTGCTAAGAAATAAGCAAATACTTTTATGGTACTTGTTCTTTTTTCACTTATTTTTTGACAAGGTCACCTGGGATAAGGCTAGCTATCCCAGGCTAGCCCTGAAATATGTAGCCTAGGCCAGCCTCAAACTTGTCAGGATCTCCACCTTAGTCTCTGAGTGCTGAGATTAAATGTGTACATCACCCCCCACCCCAACTACTATATGGTACTTATCTTATGGCAGTCACTACTGTAAATGCTTCAGGAACATTACTTTGCTTAAATTCTACTCTTGAAAAACAAATCATTGAGAAACGAAACCCTGGGCCTGCCAGGCTGGTCCTTCCAGAAGGCAGGGTGAGAGACAAGTGAAGCTGGGTGTGGTGGTGCTCTTGGGAGGCTGTCAACAGGCGGATCACCATCTAGGAGTCCAGTCTAGTGGTGAGGCCCTGAACACCCTCAAAAGAGCCTTCCTCCTCACCAAAAAGGAGAGAGAGAGCGAGAGAGCGAGAGCGAGAGAGATCAAATCCCAGCAGTCAGGTAGGGCAAGAGGATCACCATGAGTTTGTGGGGCCATCCTGGAGAGCTCATGACCAGTCTGGACTTTAAACCAAAACTCTTCATACAAGTTAGTTATAGCAAGGCATGCCCATAATCCAAAGTAATCACAAGGCTGAGGCAAAAGAACTGCAAATTCAAGGTCTGGGCCACTTAGTAATAAGACCTTGTCACAAAACAAAATGAAGAGGGATGTGTTATGTGGTTCAAACAGCACTTGCCAAACACACAAGAGGTCCTAGGTTCAACCCCTGGTGTAGTGTATATAAACAAATAAATCTTTAGACAAAGTGTACCACTGAAACCTAAACAAAGACATTCACACACTGCACAGTTCTCTTTTTTGCATTGTCACACTTTCTAGTAGAGGTTCACAGAGGTACTCGTGTGCCTTGATTAAGAACATCTGTCAATTCCACCTGGTCCCTATAAAAAGGTAAGGTGGTATCAGAGATGCCGCTAGGCTCATCTACAAGATGTGTTTCTCTTTAACTAAATAAGCAATATGAATTGCAATAATGATGTCTTTAAAAAAGAATTTTTATATACCAGGCACTATACTTAGACATGGCAGTACACTTAATTCTAGTAACAATTTAGTGAGACAGGCATTTTGACAGCCTTTACTTTACAACTAGGAAAAATAAGATACAAGGGAGCTTACTAGAGAACCTGGTAAAATCCAAAATAAAGCCTGGGCTTAAGTAAAAGAATAGCAATGATATAGGCTTTTAAAGTTTAGACAGGGCCGGGCGTGGTGGTACACACCTATAACCCCAGCACTTGGGAGGCTGAGGCAGGAAGATCAGTGTAAGTTTGGACCAGCCTGGGCTACAAAAGTGAGCTCAAGGCCAGCCTGAATTGCACAGTGAGACCCTACCTCACTTAAACACGCATGCACGCACGCACACACACACACACACACACACACACACACACACACACACACGAAGTTTAAACAAATTTAGCACACTCACATGAGAATTATAAACAGCAAACCAGATGAGGGGTACGAGGTAATTCTCTACATTATCTTTGCAATTTTTTCAATAAATCTAATGAGAAGCAGAAAGAAAGCCTTAGCTAAGTCATTTCAACCAAAGCATAAGGTTAAAACAAGGGTATAGGCTATGGAAAATTTCTCCGACAATCATTTTGCCAATTGTGCTAGGAAGGCTGGGAAATAGATCCTAAAAACACTGTGATTATATAATAAATATAAACTGACATAGTGATTCTCTTTCTGAGAAATTACCACCATTGTTGGCCTATGGAAGATCAAACAGATTTTCTTCTCTCAACGGACAATGTGAGATGCAAAAGCAGTACTAAGTGCCATCCGCTGGAAAAGCAGGCCAGGCCTGTAAAAACATTCGTGTGCCCTCCCTCACTGCATTACTCGTCAGTCTGGCACCATGTGGCTGCTGGCTCTTCCCCAACATCAAAATAATCATGACAGAAAGGTAAACGCTTTGAATGCATTCAGACACCGGGGCACCCACCACAGTACAACCAAAGACGCTCATGAGACACCTTCTAGAACTGCTTAAGAAAGTGCTAAAACTGATGGGATAAGTATTACAAGCAAAGGAAGAAATTACTCCTGGGGGAAAACATGATGGAGTGGTAATATTCAGATAACCTTATCATTTTTTTTTCCTTTAGAGAGAAATTGTGGGGCTTGTCATTCTTTTTTCTTTTTTACTTTTAATAAGAAACAACAATGTGACAGTTTCAAAACATGTTAGTACTATATTCCCAATAACTAATACAATGCATATTGTTGTCCTCATAGTAGTTATTCAGAGCACAGGATGTAGACATAATAATTTTTCTCCTTTGGAGAGAAATTTTAAGCAAATACCAAAATGTTAAGTCTTGGTGGTAGAAACACAGATCTTTAGGGATCAATTTAAATTTTCATGCTATACTACTATTCAAATAAGTCATATACACCAACTTAAAAAGTCAAGCTTCTGGACATAGTGGTACATGCCTGTAATCTCAGCTCTTGGGGTCACTACAAGTCCTATCTAATAGTGAGACCCTGAACATCCTGCAGACCCTTCCCTAAAAAAAAAAAAAAAAACACCCTGTAATACCAGCACTTGGAAGGCTGAGGCTGGAGGACTGGGACAAGTTCAAGGCCAACCTGGGCTACAAAAGTGAGCTCAAGGCCAGCCTGAACTGCACAGCATCACCCTGTCTCAAAAAAAAGTCAAGTTTACTGGGGATTGAACTCAGGACCCTATGCTTATTTCACTGAGTGATCTCACTGGCCCCAGTAAATCTTATTTTAACACAAAAATTCTATACCAATTTTACTCTCCATTATCTGTTCTTCAGCATCTATTTCCTTGACAAACTTAAAATAAAACTGTCAACTTGTGCCCCAAAAGGTACTTGCTCTGTTAAAAGTTAGATTATGAAAATGCTATGTAAACACATATGTAGAACAGAAACTGTTTAGTACAAATAAATGTCACTTCTGTTTTAACAGATGCCTGGTCTAACACTCACAAAAAAAAAAAAAAAAAAAAAACCTCATTTATATTTATCTCTTTACTAAACTTTCCAGGAATTCTTTAAAATTACTTTGAAAGTAGGCCAGTGAGATTGCTCAGTTCAGGCAACCACTGGGTTCGGCGGTTCTATCCCCGGCACCACATGCTGCGCCAGCCCCACCCCCAGGGCAGGCTGAGCCGGTTTTAAAAAAATAAAATTAAAAAAAAAGAGAAAGTAAATGGGAGTGCTCACTTCAGCAGCACATATACTAAAACTGGAAACAAATACAGAGATTAGCATGGCCCCTGTGCAAGAATGACATGCAAATTTTTTAAGTGTTCCATATTTTTTTTTAAACTGTTGGGGCTGGGGAGATAGCTCCATGGCACAAATGCCTGCCTGGTAAGTGCAAGGTCGTGAGTTGGAACCCCAGCCCCACAAAACAAAATAAAAATAAATAAAACTGTCTGGGGGGACACCCACTCAAGAGCCCCCTCCTGTCCCTCTCTTGAACAGGAGCTTTCTTTCCCCTAATAAATAAGTTCTGCTCATTACCTCTATTTGTTCCTAAAATTCATTCTACAGTTTGAGAGAACATGAACTTGTCCCAGGTACTTTTCAGGTTGGGGATTGGTTTTCCCTATATCATTTGGAGGCTCTCTACTAGAGGTCATGCACCCAAGATCAGTTTTTTTTTTTTTTTTTTTCCTGCATCATTTGGACATCCCACGGAGATCATTGGATGAAGATGTAAAGCCAATCTACCGACCCAAGATAAAATGTCTGGGGTCTAGTGAGGGCCTTTAGATAGAACCTCTGGAGAGTATCTCTGACTGTCAGTTTACAACTACGACCCCTTTCAACCTGAAAAAGCCAGAGTGGTCAACGCCCACAATTCCCTCACAGGAGTTCAGGTGACTTCTTCAGAGGGAGGAATGTTGTAGACAGCTAAATTAGATAGAAATATTATAGGCAGTAAGACAGAGCCAGGCCCTCAAGGACAACATGGAAGACTAGGTGACTTTCCAACTAGAGACAGACACTCTTCCACTGTGGGCCAAATCTCAAGATAAAAGTAAACAGAAGCAATTACATACTTCCCTAGGGATGGACATTAGGTTTTTCTTTTGTTTGTGTGCGACTGGTGTCTGTGTGACTCCAATCTCCTCAATTTTGTCTTTTTGTTTGTTTTATGTTTTTTGGGGGAGGGTTTTGGTGGGACCGGGATTCAAACTCACAACCTTGTGCTTGCCAGACTGGCACTTGTGCCACGGAGCTGTCTCCCCGGCCCCTGGGATGGGCATTAGGGATTGATACTCTAAGTAGGTATCAATCATCTTGAAAGATAATGAAGAGTCACAACCTCAAGCTCAATAGGTGGTGTTCTTGCCTACTTGCTACGTGACTTGCCTTCTCACTGGATCCTGATGTTAATCAAATTTACCTGAGCAATGGTGCTTGTAATCTCATTGGTTGGCCACAGTCTTTGTCCCACCTTATATCCACCTAAGCGAGTTCCCACGTCTTCTCTATAAAAGTCCCTGGAAGCGACAGCTTCCGGGATACACCCACTTGGAACCCGGCTCCTGCCCCTCTCTCAGACAGGAGCTTTCTTTCCCCTAATAAACATGTTCTGCTCATTAAAAAAAAAAAAAAAAAAAAAAAAAACTGTCTCATTGCTATTTCTTTCTCATTAAAATTAATTTTTAAAAAGTGGGAAATTTAGTTTAAAAAGAAAAAAAGGCATACAGGTCACAAAATACATGAAACTAAGTTTCAACACTGTCTCACACTCAAAGGCATCAAATTCATGCTCCTACCAAATAACAATCTGTGTATAAATACCCTATTGAAGCTTAAACTTCTGTGAAATAGTTATGGAAATAATTCATATTCATATCAAGACATGGGACACACTCATTCCTCCCTAATCCATCAAAATCATAATAAAGGAATATTTCAAAGGTATACAACACAAAACATTAGGAAAAAGAACACAGGGGCCATGGAAATAGTTCAGTAGAACAAGTGCTCGCCTGGCAAGCATAAGGGCCTGAGTTCAATCCCCAGTCCTGAAAGAAGAAAAAAAAAAAAGGAAAAAGAACATAGAGAAGGGCCGGGCATGGTGGCACACATGACTGTAATCCCAGCCCTTGGGGGGCTGAGGCAAAAGGATCAGTACAAGTTCGAGACCAACCTGGGTACAAAAGTGAGCTCAAAGTCAGCCTGAACTGCCTAACAAGACCCTGTCTCCAAAAGACCAAAAAAAAAAACACAGAGGAATGAAGCAAGCCACTGAAAGGCAGTATTAAAAGTCTATGGTACTGCCGGGCGTGGTGGTGCATGCCTGCAATCCCAGCACTTGGGAGGCTGAGGCAGGAGGATCGGTGCGAGTTTGAGACCAGCCTGGGCTACAAAAGTGAGCTCAAGGCCAGCCTCAACTGCATACTGAGACCCTGTCTCAAAAAGACAAAAAAAAAAAAGAGTCTATGGTACTAAGGCCAGCCTATCTACAAAGTGAGTTGAGGCCA
>PVJA010052181.1:0-12515 GCA_004027025.1 Myocastor coypus
GCAGGAGATGGGGGCTGAGGAGGAAGGAGAGGCTCGATGGGGGCGCTCACTGGATCACATGAAGCCTCCAGCCTCCTCCCAGCCACCCTCCCCCGGGCCTGTTTGAGCCCATGACTGCTGGAGACCCTGCTATGTGCACATGGCCACCCTGGCTCCTCTCCTATTCAGCTGGAACCACGCCTGGCCTTCTGACATTGTAGCCCTTTCTGTGACCAGGAGGGCAGCACCCTTCAGGATCTCAGCCACAGTGTCCGCAGTCTGGCAATGTATGGGGTGCTGGACCCCACAGGGGCTGGCAGAGTTCACCCTGCATGTAGGGGCTGCAGCAGGGGACAGGTTGCCAGTGAAGCCTTCTCCGCTTACACTGAGGTGACCCCAGTGCACAGTGGCCTGGCTCGTTTGGGGATGAAGAAGGTACCCAATATGCTGAGTACTGCTACCCCGAGCAGGTGCCAGCCCTGAGACCTCAGTGCCACTTCGTCCTGAATGAGCCTTTTGTAGGACAGTGTCCATTGTCATGGCTGTAATTGGACAGAGGTGAGAAAGAGAGGTGGGTGGAGGCTGTGGGCTGCAAGCTCACCAAGGTGCTCGTGGCCCAGCCCTGAGGGACCCCTCTTCAGGGGTCCCTAAAGAGCCCCAAGCACTCCAGAAGGAGGCAAGTCCAGCTTGGGAAGGCACCCAAGCTTTGAAGACATTGGTAGTGTAATTCCCTCCTGGAAAGCTTCCTGGCTCTAATCCCCAAGAGGAGGGTGAAGTGGAGACGGTAGTCACTGCTGTTCCCTTCAGACACGTGCGTGGCCACACCAGAGGCTGTCACCTGAGGAACGTGGGCTCTGGAGACAGCATGGCAATGGAAGCCAAAGCAAGAGCTGGCCACTTCTGTGACCTCAAGCATCTTCCAGGTGTGGAAAGAAGCCCCTTGGGCTCTGTTCGGGGCTGAATGTGACCCCCGTATGAAAAATACGGTAAATGTGTAAAGTCTGTAAAATGGACTGCAGTGAAAGTGGCACACCACCTAGAACAAATGGACAAGCGTACGGGAAGCAGGAAGGGTCATTCGGAGGGGATTAATGGCTCTGTCTTTCACTGTAGTAATATTTTTAATGGAAACGCACTTTATTATCACGCCATGCCGATCAACTCTTCAGGGCAACTTCTATCAGATAAAAACATCACAGCGCGTCCTCACCACCTTATTCATTGGATCTGGCATCGTCTGACTGGGAAAGGGAAATGTGTGGAACTTGCCCAGGATGTCACTGCAGCCGGGACAGCATAGCCAAAGACCCTAGAGAAAGAGGACCCCAGCACTGCTGCAGAAAACTCCCAGGAGGATGGAAGGAGTATGTTCAACCCAAGGGGAGAGGTTTTTGAGGGGAATTCAGAGCAATGTGTCCTTCGCCATAATAAATTTTTAAAAAATTTAAACATTCATCCTACTTTCCCATCACACCTCATGTGTTGGAGTGCTAACTCCCAACACCTCGAAAGCGGTGGGATTTGAAGACAGTGTTTGCAAAGCTCTGGTGACAAGCCCGTGAGGGCAGGCCCTCTGCCAACATCACTGAGTCCTTAGAAGCAGAGATTGGGACATGGGCCACACAGAACAGTGACAGGCAGGACACCGGAGGAGAGGACCATCAGCAAGCTGAGGAGAGAGGCCTGGAGCAGCCGGCCCACTACCACCTCGATCTCAGAGGCCCAGCTTCCAGGCTGTGAGCCAGGGCTTGTAAACACCCAGCCCTGCAGACTGCCTGGCCAGGCTGCAGAAGATGTCCTGTCCTCCCCACCTTCCTGGGACCGGCCTGCCCCTGTCTGGCCAGCGATGCTGTGGCCCGGACCTCTGCTGCTGCTCTGCCTCCCAGGGTGTACCCCCATGACGCGGCGCCAAGCTTTCACTACTGGGTTCATCTTTCTGACACCCCTCAGCCCAGCTTACAGCCGAGGGTTCATTGTGGCCACTCAGGGTCTCCAGGGCTTGGGTTGGACTCAGAGCTGGTAACATGGGCCCCTTGTCATCCTCTCTGAGTCTTTGCTCCCTTGCCTGAAGAGCAGGACGTACGCAGGAGCAGAGTGAACCAGGGGGCCTGAGACAGCACACAGGATCCGTCACGGGCCTCAGGACTGGCCGTTCGCTGTCTTTCTGCCTTACACCGGCAGACATTTATTGAAAGCTGCACATACACGCTCACAGCCAGCCTGAACTGCATAGCGAGACCCTGTGTCAAAAAGACAAAAGAAAAAAAAAAAAAAAAAAAGAAAGTTGCACATACATAGCAGGGTATCACCCAAACAGCAAGCAGAATGGGGAAACACATGCCTGTTGGATGTTAGCTGACAGGGAGGCGAAGTCAAGGAGAAGGGGTGGGGTGCAGGGGGAGGGGGGTGGGCTTGGGTGCCTCACCCCACCTGCCACAGGCTCTGGGGATTAGAGTCAGGGCAGAGCCTGAGCCAGCAGCCAGGCAGCAGGGATAAAGGCGTGATGAGATTACTGGAGACAGACAGATGGGAGGGGCCTGCGGAGGAGGAGGGTTTCCTCCTCCCTACAGACAGTGAGGTCCAGGCGGGGAGGGGAGGATGCACCAGGTCTCGGCATCCTCTTCAGCGCTCATCGGTGTGTCAAAGGATTCTAGCAGCAATGGTAGTAGCAATAGCAGCTGTAACAATAGTAGTTACCGTAACAGCGACCGGTGCTAGTAGTAGCTATAGTAACAGTGATTGTAGTAACGGGAGTTAGAGTAACATTGGCTGTGGTAATAGTGGCTGTGGTCATAACTGCTACAGCAATAGTTGCTGTAGTAACAAAGGCCTTAGCAATGGTGATGTCAAGGTTGAAGGTGCGAATGTCTCCAGGCTCCTCCCTCCTTGAAAACCAGAGACTTCACCGTTCTTCCCCCAGAACTGGCCTCCTGCAGTCCAACACAAGTGGGGGGGTCTGGCCATCCTTCCTCAGGGGCCCCACATGTCTTGTATCCAGAATGCTCTCAGAATCACCTGCAGTGGTAGCAAAGGCTGATCTGACTGCCAGCATGGACATGTAAGCTAGCCCGGCCTGGCCTGCTCCTGCCTGAGGACAGCCCCCACCTGCCTCCAGCCAGAGAGCTGACCTTGGGGGGCGGAGCTTGGGTCTCCAGCACCTCCACCTGTGGAAGCTGGAAGCCGTCACTGGCCACTGTCACCCAGATGGCTCCATGTGTCTTCCCCAAAGCCGAGCCTCTCGGGAGCTGCTTCCAGCTTGGGAAATTCTTCCCTCCTGGGACCCGAATAGCCCCTTCACAACCATAGTCTCCCAGTTAGTGCCCAGCCTTGGATATCACCTATCCCACTTCAGGTTCCCAGCTGGTCAGCACCCAGCGTCTGAGTGTCTGAGCTGGGGTGTGCAGGTGAGGCTGTGCGCCCCCAGGCACAGCTGAATCCTGGGGGAGGCTCTGCCTGCCGCACCTGGCCCTGGCCCCCATCCACCTCTTGCGACAGGTTCCTGGGCAAGCTGGCTACGGCAGGCAGGGAGGCTGCTGAGAGTCCCCGGAACAGCTGACGCTCCCTTTTTTCTGTTTGCTCAGGTGTCTGGCTAATTTCTGCATGGACTTTTCACGTCTGGAGCTCCCTAGGCCCTTCTAGAATTTTCTGTCCTGCACTTAGCAGATCTCCTTTCATTTGACAAATGGAGTCCATCTCCTCCCTTTACACCAGGATTCCGCTGATTTGTGTAAATTCTGTATTATAAAATATTGATAGGGCTTGGCTTGGGCAGTGCCCTTCTTCAGCTATCCTGGCCCTACTCCTTCCCAGGAAGATGAGTAATGGCGCAGGAGTGTGGCCTGCTGTGGCCACGCTGCCGTCCCACCAGGTCCTTCTACTGCCTCCTTCCGGGCCAGCACCCCCCGCTGGTCCTCGAGGTTTGCACGGTGAAGCTTCCAGACATGAACAGTGGGTCCCCAATGTGGAGATGACATTGAGACAGGTGGGCGTGGACAGAAATGGGCTCCCCAGGAAGACCGCGGTCTTGAGTCCCGTCAGAAGTGTGGACGGAGCCTCCAGAGCCTCCGCTTCCGCAGGAGCGGAGGTGACTTCCAGGAGGTGCTGTGGCCAGAATGTGGGTTAGCAGAGCGGAGGGGACAGAGTGGGGGCTGCAGGGACAAAAGTGCAGGGGCCTGGCGTGGAGGGGTGGTGGTGCCCCTGGGCTGCGGGGACTACAGATACAGGCAAAGGCCCCCGAGCCTCAGGGTTCTCTTTCAATTTTTTTTATGTATCAAGACTCGAAATCAGGACCTTGGGCCTGCCAGGCAGGGCCTTGTGCCGCTGAGCTGTCTGTATCAGTGGCCCTTTCTGTTGTTGAAGCCCACAGAGGGCTGGATGAGTGGGGACAAGTGACAAATGACAAGAGCCAAAGGGTGCTCGGTGGGGATACTTGCATGGTGAGTAAGCGGAGAAAAGCAGCCCCAGCTTCCTGCGGCTGCGACAGATTTCCACATGCTCGGTGGCATTAAGCCACGTCCATATTGCCTTCCACTTTCAGTTAGAAGGACGAAATCCATTTGGGTGGACACTGATCAGGGTGTGGGCGAGGCTGAGCTCCTTCCAGAGGCTCTGGGGGACTTGGGAGCTGTGGGGCTTTGGATGGAGGAGCAAAAGGATGACAAAGATGGAGGAGGGAAGGTGGTTGAGGGTGAGTGGTGTGGGGCTGGCAGGAGGGACCCAGCTGGGGACAGAGCTCTGAGACTGCACAGGGACGCCCTAAGCGGCTATAGGAGGGAGTGGAGGGCCCAGGATCAACCTGGAGAAGGAAACTGGGCCAGGAAGCAGCAGGGGCCCCCCAAGTGTCCTGAGGGGCTGGCAGGCTGTGAGTGCGGCATCAGAGGCTGAAGCAGGCTGGGCTCTCAAGAGGGCCGAGCGGATGTCACACAAGCTCTGGGCTCTGGCAGCTGGGGCGAAGGCTGGAGCCCCCCTCATCGGCTCTCCCATGGTACGGGAAAGGGCTGTGCCGGTGTTGCCCAGTCCCAGCTGAACACGAGGCCCGATTGGCCTCTGGGGAGCCCCAGAATGCTCCCTCTGGACACCTCGCAAGAACCACCCAGGCGAGCCCGGCCAGCCCTACCTGTAGCCCTGCACAGTAATTGCGGTGCCACTGCCAGCACCAGGCTATGGACAGTGCGATATACAGCACTAGATAGCGCAGGTGGAGGGGGCGGGGCAGTGTGGGCGCGAATCCCGCAGGCATATCTGCTGTGCCAAGCTGTCCGTGAGCTCTGCCAATTGGAGGTGAGAACGTGGGGACGACCATCTCGGGGACACCCAGCCCTTCCCACCCACCCTGCTCTCGGTGCCCACATAGGGCAGGTCTGCTCTGGGCAGATAATCTGCATTGCAACGGTGTGTTCTGGGGTCACCAGTGCCTTAATTAATCCCAAGTGCTTTCTGCACAGAGGAAAATGCTAACTCCACACAAGAGAGCTCGAAGACATCCGTAACCAGGGAGACGGGGGTTCAGCAGATTGGGCTAGGGGGAGTCAGCACTGTGCTGAAGCTAGCTTACCCCAGCTCGAGAGAACCAGCTGCATTTTAAAGAATCCGGAGATGGGGCCGGCAGGATGGCTCCGTGGTCTAAAGCGCCTGCTTGGGAAAGCTTGGGTGGCTGCAGGGACTGCGGTTGGATCCCCAGCACCACATGCTGTGCCAGCCCTGCCCTTGGGGCGGGCTGAGCCGGCCATAAAAATGAGTAAATAAACAAACAAAGGTTCTGAAACAAGAAAAAAATAAATAAAATAAAAAATTCTTAAAAAAAAAATAAAAATAAAGAACCCGGTGAGATGGTCTTTGGGATGGTCTGCGGCGCGGCCTGGTTGGACTGAGGCAGTGGCAGTGAGCCTGCTCCACGGGCCACCGCCCGGTGTTCCTGTCTCATGGAAGCACTTCTTCCTCTCCAGACAGGGCCTGGTTATGTCGTTCAGTCTGGCCTTGAACCCCCTGTGCAGCCAGGCTGGTCTCCTAATCACAGTGATCCTCCTGCCTCAGCCTCCTAAGTGCTGGGACCACAGCATTGCCACCACGCCTGGCTCTTTCTCTCTCCTTGAACTGGATGGATACCCGTATTCTCTGAACCTTTGATAAAGGAACTCCAGGTCCTGCAGACTCTGGACCCTGGGACTTCTACCAAGGGCCTCCCAGATGCCCCGGTCTTTGGCCTTGGCCTTCAAGTTACCCCTGCAACTTCTCTGCCTCTGAGGAAGCACTGGCTTCCCTGGTTCTCCAGCTGGCAGATGGTAACTGGGACTTCCGGATTGTCACTGTTGCGTGACACAGTTCCCCTAATAAATGCCTCCTGTGTGTGTGTGTGTGTGTGTGAGAGAGAGAGAGAGAGAGAGAGAGAGAGAGAGAGACCAGGTCTCTCCCCGTAGCCCAGGCTGGCCTCAGGCTTGCACCGATCTTCCCACGTGGCCCCCTGAGTGCTGGGATCACAGGCGCGGACCACTGTGCCCAGCACCTTTCTACCATTTAATAGCTTGCTCCTCCAAGTGCATGCATGTGGACAGGGTACTATGACAGGTGAGGCCACTTGTCCCTCCCTCTGCCCATGTGACTCATAGCTAGGAGGTGGGTGGGAGAGAAGGGAGCCCACCTTGGTCTTGTTGGTTAAAGTTGAACTCTTTCCCACCCCCACCCACCATGACCAGGTCCCTATAGCAACAGCAAAACCTGCTCCTGCCTGGTGAGACCAAGAGCAGAAAATTCCATCTGGGCCCTGCCTCCTGCTCGCACGACGCCCGTGTCTACTGGGTTAATGTTATCCCTTAGTTATTGCAGGCTGAGCAGGTCTGCCTCTCCCACACCAGTGGGCAGTGAAGGCTTAAATACATGAGTCAAGAGCTATGACTTTAGGGCTGCAGGAGGCTCAACCCTCTCGCAGAACCGGACATCCTCTGGTGCCTAAGACCGAGACCTCCTCAGGGCGGCCGTATTCGCTTAGTTATCAGAGCAAGGGAGGGGAATGCTGAAGCAGCGTGGGAACTGAGAACCGTGCGGTCCCCAGGAAGGGCCCCACCCCGGGGTGAGATGTCTGCAGCTGCAGTCCTCCTCTGGCTGAGCTCCGAGCCAGGTGTCCCTCACCATGGCCTTGTCTCATGGTTTGAGACATCCCCGCCTCACGAGCCACTGCAGACCTCAGTGGGACCAGCGGCTCACAGCAGTCGACTTACTATGAGTCCACTGCTCACCTCCCAACAGGGGCCCAGGGCCGGGACAGACTCACCAGGGAACAGGGAAGTGTGTTGGTGAGCTCCAGTGCTGCTCAGAGCCGCTTCGTAGTGAGCTGCACGAGGTGTCCTCAGCTCTTTCTTGCACTGCCCCCAACCTCCATCTGGCTGCCCAAGGAATGGGCACGTGGGAGGAACGCACTGCTCTGGGAGGTAGGGGGCTCCCAGAGAGAAACACGTCACCACCCCAGCCCTGGCTGAGCTCCCACAAGCCCTCTGTGAATGGGTTCAGCTGCCAGTGACAACATGGGACAAAGCTTACTTCAACAGAACTGTCCTGCCAGTGGGACGCAGAGCCTGCAAGAGGTCATCTCTGGGGGCAGAGGAAGAGTTCCAGACACCTTAGGGGACAGGAAGAATCGGAGAGGGGACCCCTCCTTGCCTGGCCCACCACTGCCACCATTCTCACCTGGGCAGTGACTCCCAAGAGGGCATCTCGAGCAGCATGAAGAGCCCTGGGCATCTGGGGCTGCAGGGGCGGGACTTAACCTCCAAGGGTGTGACCTTGGCAGCGCACACGCAGCCCCTGCGTGTCCACGGCCGCTTCTCTCAGCCCACGTTCTTGGTGCTTAGAGAATTTGTTCTCATTGCCTTGACTCTGACCTATACCGTTCCCATTAAGTCATTTCAAACCATGAGCCTGGGGTGGGTGTGGTGGTGCACACCTGTGACCCCAGCCCTCAGGAGGCTGAGGCAGGAGGATCACCCTGAGTTTGTGGCCGGCCTGGACTCCATAGTGAGACCCTATTTTAAACAAACAAAGAAAACCATGAGCAAACTGTGAGCCTGGGCCCCACCTGAGCAAGCTCTGAGTGAGTGTAGGTTTTAACCTGTGGGCGAGAAGTCTAAGACTGCTGGCCTCATCGATGAGAACAAGAAGAGAGGGACAGGCGTGCTCCTGGGTCTTGGCAGAGGAAGTCATTTGTGTGTGGAGGCAGAGCCAGAAGCTTCTACCCAGGTGACGTCCGGCAAACCCTTTCCCTCGAAGGACTCAGTATCCCCATCTGTAAAATGGAAGGGGGTTTCCAAAGTGCCTGCTAGTGACGGGTTCCCATGGCCTGGCTAGTGTCCCCTGAGGGTGCTGAGCCAGCTGATCAGCCACCCTAAAGGCCAGGACCCCGTCACCTTCCCAGATCCCCTCCTGCTCCCTCCCTCCCCATAGCAGGGTGCAAAGGCCCCCGGGTCCCCTCCACTGGCAGCAGCCGCCTGCAGAGAAGCTTTTAAACCTTCTGGTTGTGCCAGCATCGATTGGCCTGGGCCTTAATGGGCTTCTCCAGTGCTCTATGCTCCTCCCTGGGCCACATTACTCTGAGTCTGGCTGTTCCTGGCCTCTCTAGCCCAGAGCCATGAGCCACTCTCCTCTGGGGGGAGAGGGACAAACAGGCCACCATTCTGCATGTTGGGGGAGGGGCGCCATGATAGGGCTGGCCGGCTGTGCGCTCCCTGTCCCTGTGCCACAGGGCTGTCTGGCTGGTGTGCTGGTCACAGCCCTAGGGGTCCTCCCCGGAGCCCGCCCCTGCTGGAAGCTTCCAGCCCCATCATCCTGCTCTTTGGGGTCCAGGCCCGTGGCCTTGCCACAATCCCAGGGTCCCCGCCTCTTGCTGTTGTCAAAGGGCTCCCCAGAAGTGTGGCTTGGGAGCGGCCTCCCGCCTCCGCCCTTGAGCTCCGTCTCTGGGTAGGGGTGGCAGGTTTCTGGCCTGGCCATGGCTACGCAGTGCCAACTCACGGTGTCTTCCGTAGCCTTGCACTGGCCACCGGCCTTCGGTCCTCCGACTTCCTTTACAACCAAGTCCATAAAAGTGTCACCTCGCCCTCCTTGTCTCAGTATTTCTATTCCAGATCAATGTGAGGCCTGAAGCCCATTAATCACCCGCCCAGGAGCTGCAACAGTGTGTGCTCCATAAAGGGCCCGAGTTTGCCGGGGAGAGCGAGGCGGGTCCCTGTTACACACACATTGTTGACAGGATCATGCTGGTCCTCGCCAGGGTCCCCTCCGAACCATCCCTGAGGTGGCCATGGTGCTGCAAGGCCTGACACATGGTCACAAGCAGCCCTGGAGAACAGACTGCAGTACGGCTCTCCCATGACCACCCGGAGGAAGCGTCTTGGAAAAATGAGGCTCATGGCTCCCACGGGAAGCCACAGTGCCGTCAGCAATGGTCTGGGAGGAGGACACACTCATCGGGGGCCACGCGGTGTGCTTGGCCGAGCCATACATCAGGCAGGTGACACTAGCCTTGTCCTTGGCCACCCATAAAGCCATAACAACGGACGCTGGTCTCAGGGCTGCTCCAGGAGGCCTGGCTGGGAACACGACTGTCCGAGGGCCACGCTCGCAGGACCGCGTGCAGAACACAGCAGCGTCATAACCCTGCAGCCCAGGCCCTCGAGCCCCGTGTCTGCTCAAGACCATTCCCTCCTCCTGCCTGGGGTGAACAGTAGCCTCCAGGTTTTACCAGCAGAAGGGAAGCTCTGTTAGGGGCCAGCCCAGGGGTAGGAGTTTCAGCAAATGTTTTTCCTTAAATAGTTTATAATTTAGGAAGCCACTGAGGGTCACTATGACAAGCAGGGGTGTAAGAGCTGGACAGACCTGGTCCAGAAACTGGTGACTCCAGAGTCACCATGTGATTCGGGGGGACGACTTCACCCACTCTCTCCTCCCCTTCCCTTCCCTTCCCTTTCTTCTCCTTCTCCTTCCGCTTCTTCAGGGCAGGAATGGAGCCCAGGGCCTGCACCCTGAGCTCCACCCTCAGCCCTTTTGATTTTTTGTCTGAGCAGGACTTGCTGAACAGGTAAGTTGCCCAGGCTGGCCTTGAACTTTCCATCCCCGCATCAGCCTCTCGGAGTGCCGGAGTTACAGAGGCGCAGCGCCGCGCCTGACTGCACCTCATGTTTCTAGGCCACGGCTCCTTTCTCTGAGAGCCAAGCATGACTGCAGAGGCTCAGGCCACCTGGGAGGATGCAGGCCGTCCCTGGTACCCTAGTGTAAGCAGCTTCTGTGTGCAAGCTGTGGCCCTTGGCGCCGGGGTGGCTAGCCTGTCTTCACGGCAGCTTCTAGGGGACGCCTTGTGGACCTGAGAAGCTGGCTGGTGTCTGTGCTGGGGTTATGACTAGAAAAGCCATGAGATCAGCAGGCCCTTCCTCTCCCCTCCCCATGGCAGTCTCCAGGGCCTCTACGGCCCCCTGTGAATTTCCCATAGATGGGCATTGTGAGCCATGGGGCATTTGGCTTTTTCATGTAGCATAGTAATTTCAGTTCCTCTGTGCTGCAACAGGAGCCAATATGTCATTCCTTTTCATGACTGAGTAATACTCCATTGCACGGCCGTCCCATGTTTTGTTTGCTTGTCTCCTTTGACAGACACTGAGCTGCTTTCATCTTGTGGGCCATGCTGTGAGCAAGTGTTTGTGAGAGGCAAGGATGCTTTCAATTTGCACAGCAGTCAGACCCTCTCTTCCCACCTCTGGACCTTTGCCCCACTCGTACATCTCCCGGCCCCTCCTAGCCACACTCCAGGACCCAGCCTCCTGCGTCTTCCTCCAGGAAGCCTGCCTGGCCTGCTGGGGCAAGGCTGGTGCCCAGTCCTCTCCACGTGAGCACTTCTGCGCTGTCTGCCACAGCTGTGCCTCGGCCCACCCTGAGGAGAGGAGGCAGCCTGTAGGCTCAGAGCCTGGGGCAGGCCCAGGTGCATGGCGGGTACTTTGCAGTTTGCTGCGAGAATGTGAGAGCATCATTTCTGCCACTGCTGTGCTTGGTGGCAGCCTTGTGGGTTTTCAGGCATGGAGGTGGCCAGTGAACTGCAGGCTGGCGCGGCTTCCTCAGGGGACAGGAGCAGCCACCTCCAGTCATGATTCCCAGAGGCTGAAGACCCTGGGGAGATGTGCAGACAGAAAATGCAGCCCAGAAATGGGAGCAAAGCTGCCGTTATGATGATTAATTAGGGCCCTGCCCGATCTGCTTGGAACGGCACCATTAATATTAATGACCCTCAAATTCCTCCGCACGAGGCACTTGCTCTTGACTTCTGCACTTGGTACCACACGCTGGCATCCCCAAAGTTCTCAGAGCTTGCGTTCTTCCCCCAAACTGTCCCTCAGTTTCAGTGCAAGAACCAGGGCTGGGGACCTGGGTCTGGGCTTGGGAGCAGCTGCCCTGGGCTTTGGGAAGGATTTAGGGACCACCCTTCAGGTGAGCAGGATTTGGGGTCCTCCCTGCAGGACATCGGGGAGACCCCTTCAAGGACCTCTCCCTGGACACCGCAGTCCTGGGGGGAGCGGGCACTGTCCCCTTGCTCTTTCCAACTGCCCACATCCTGCCCTCATGGTGGCTCTGTTCATCTGTCACCTGCCGCAAAGGAAGGTCCCCCTACCCTACCCTGTCGCCCTGTGCCCATACCAGGCACAGGCACTAGCTGGAGCCACCTCGCCCTGGGGGCGGGGCACAGGCTGGTGCCCAGCAAGGGCCTGCACCTGGCATGTCTCCGTCAGATGCCCTCTGGGAGGCAGCCAGGTCTTGTTCCTAACTGGTTGTGAGCAAATCTCAACAGTCTGAAAGCAACAAGGAAAACAAGAGAACACAGGCACATCTCTGCCTGGGGGTGGTCTCTCGAGCCTCTTTCAGAAGACACGTGGACATCAGGTCTATCCACATGCCTGTCTACTCTGTCTGTCTGTCTATCTATCTGTCTGTCTGTCTATCTATCTATCTATCTGTCTGTCTGTCTGTCTATCTATCTATGCCATAGTAGGGATTCATCCCAGGGCCTTCACTCTGAGCTGCAACCCCACCACTGCTTTATTTTGAGATAAGGTCTTGCTAAGGTCTTGTTACATTCCCCAGGCTGGGCTTGAACCTGAGATCCTCCCACCTCAACCACTCCAGAACGCTGGGATGACAGGTGTGCACCTCCACTCCCAGCTGACATCAGGAACGTTGAAGATTCAACATGTGTTAATTACCTTAAAAATGAACAAACAGGGAAACAAACACATGTATATGCTGCAGAGCTCTGGGCAGGTGTCCCAGCCTGAGGATGATGTAACCCTCAGACACACTGAGGGGAGTTAGAATACCACCCCACCCATAGCCATTTAATCAGGGAAATCCAAACACACACACACACACACACACACATAGACACATGCGCGCACACACATGCACTACCCCAGACCTTCGTGGCTATATCTAGTAATTTGGCGACCGCCATATAAGAAGTTATTTATTTATTTATTTATTTTTTTTTTTTTTTTTTTTTTTTTTTTTTT
>PVJA010052182.1:0-12548 GCA_004027025.1 Myocastor coypus
TTTCTTTCTTTCTTTTTTCTATGCAACATTAATAGGGAGGTGGGTCATGCCCACACACTGCACTCTATAGAATGATTGTGAGGACAATATGCAATATGTCAACTTTCAAAGAAAAAAAGGGGGAAAAGAAAAAAAAAAGTAATGTGGATTTAGAAAGGTTAATGTTTAGTTGTTTGATCAATCTTGTATACCTATATGTATTAATCTAAAGTGATCCGATGATGAAAATATGTAATATAACCATTCTTAAATTTAAACAATAAAAGAATTGAAAAAAAAAGAAAAAAAAAAAGGGATGTTGACTTTTACTGAAGGCTATTTCAGTGCCAATTGATCGCATAGTGTGATCTTTATCCTTGATTACGTTTGTGTGACATATGATGTGTATTGCTTTGTATATGTTGAAACATCCTTACATTTCTAGAATGAAATCAACTTTATCATGTTATATAATCATTTTATTGTGTCGTTGACTTTGGTGTGCAGATTTTATTTTATTTTTTGTGTGCTGGGAATTCAACTCAGGATCTTTCACTGGTTAAGAAGGTTCTAGTGTCATGGAGCTATCTCCCCAGCCAGATTGCAGGTATTTTATTAAGGATTTTTCATGTACATTCATCAAGCTTTCTGTAGCTTTTGCTTTCTTTTTTCTTTCATTCTTTTTTTTGTGCGTGTGAAATGTCTTTTTTGTCTTGCTTTGGTAACAGTGATAATAACTTCATAGAATGAATTTGAAGCATTCTTTTCCTTTCTACTTTATAGAACAGTGTGAGGATCATGTGTCTTCAAAGGCCTGTTAGGACTCAACGTGAATTTGTATGGTTCTGCTTTTTTCTATGTTGGGAGATAACACTACTGCTTCAGTCTCATAAATTGCTATTGATCTGCCTAAATTTTCTGCATCTTCATGGTTCAGTTTTAATAGGGCATGTGTGACTAAGAAGTTATTCATTTCTTTTAGGTTCTTCAGTTTATTAGAATACATATTTTAAAAATAATCTGCAATATTCTCTGGATTTCAGTGATGTATTATCTGTTTCTACACATTTGACATTTCCTTTTTCATCTGTAATTTTGTTCATTTGGGCCTTTTTTTTTCTGGATTAATTCTACCAAGGGTTTACCAACCTTGTGTAGGTTTTTCAAGAAATCTAATTTTTGTTTCATTAATTCTTTGAATCATTTTTAATGTCTATTTTATTAATTTTAGTACCGATCTTTATTATATTCCCTTCTGGTGGGTTTTATTTTATTTCTATTTTTCTAGGACCTTAAAATGTATAACTAGGTTATTTAATTGAGACATTTCAACTTCCTTCTTTTTTAGATTGATTGACTGATCAATCGATTGATTGATTGATTGATTGATTAATTTTGTGCAGTATCATACTATGCAACTCAGATTTGCAGTGATCCTCTCGATTTCTGCCTCTCCCATGCTGGGATTACAGGCATTGATCACCATGCCTGGACTCTATCGCAGGCTCAGTATAGACAGGAGTGGGACCAGCGTGACATACAGTACCAGGGATTGAAACCTGGTCACTGCACTTACCTAAGAAAGAGTTTAGTCTTCTGAATTATATAATTGACCTTTATAGGCTTCTCTCCTAAAACTGTTGTCATTGTGTCCCACAGGTTCTGGTATGTTGTGACATTATTCTATTCAGACCCGCAATGTGTTGGATTATCCGCAGCTCCTAACTCTATTAGGAGCCTTCACTGTTCACCACACAATTTATCATATTCAAAATTGAGTTTTAGTAGTTTTCTAAAATTCAAATCATGTTAGTTAACTATTTAATTATGATTCTTTGTTACGTTTTTTATGCCTCAGAACCTTGAATTCTTTTTTTTTTTTTTTCTAATGTATCTAGTACAGTGTGTACAAGGTCTTGATACATAGATCGGACTCATAGTGATCCTCCTGTTTTCAGCCTCCCAAGCACTGATATTGCAGGTGCGCGCCACCACACCCAGTCTCCATCGCCAGCTCAGTGTGCCTGAGAGCCAGAGCCAGCACAGCCTGTGGGGGATCGAGAACATTTACTTTTAAAAGATGGGAATTTCTTTTGCAGTGTGACTTACAGTGTCATTCATGAGAAAATTTAAATAATATTTCACTGAATTGTTACACCCTTTTAAAATTTAAGAATGAACAATATTCTTTGCTATTAAATGCAAATATTGACATGGAAGAAGATAATGAATAAATGCTTCATTTTCAGGGAAACTTGATACAGCTGAACGCCATCAAACAGAAAAAGTAATAAAATAATCCCACAACCACAACCTAAAAGTAAGAAAAACTTAGTCATGAGCTAGGAGTGAAGAACTACATGGCAGAAGCTTCAGTGGAAAAAAAAAATGGCATGATAGATGGCTCAATGAATTGATAAAAGAAACTATTCTGAGGAATACCTGAGGGAAAATATTAATCATTTTAAAGACAGCGATGTGCAATATAACAATCACTGTTGAATGAATTTCACCTTGTTTTTCTTTAAATTTGTGTTATTTTCAATGTCTTATTGAAAGGAAGAGCTCATGCTCAACAGTTTGATCAGTCTTTCATGCCTGTACTTAGTAATCTGAGCAACATATTTTTTGGTATAAATGTATGGCATAACAACCTTTGTTAATTTTCCATTCCTGTTTTGAGATACTGTACTATTTTTATTTTATATTGCTTTGTTTTTGTTTTTGTCTTTGTCTTTTTTGTTTTTTTCTCTCTTTAAAATAAAAAAGAATTAAAAGAAAGGTGATGTGTACAGAGATAGATACTTGGCAATAAAATCATTGAACATACAAATGAAGAAGGGAGAGCTGCTGGCACAGCTCAGCAGCACACGCTGTGCCTGCACTGCAGGAGGCCCTGGGTTTGGATCTAGCCCTGCAAAAACAACCAAACAAAAACATAAACAAATGAACAGAAAGTCAGCATTAATGTTAAAATCATAACGCTGGCAAGTGGCCAGGCTCTCTCCCGTTTTATCCATGACTGCTACACAAGTCATACTTAGCAGTGACGTGAAAAGTGACGGGGATCCGTGTGCTTTTGTCGTCATTTCACTGGCTGCTATCCGGTTGGTCAGTGAGATCCCAGAACTTGGTAGGCTGACTCACACAGCCACTAGAGGGGGGATCGTGTTTCCTGTGACAGCCATTTGTCATGCTAGGTGATACATCAGACATTTTAATAAATGTTGGGCTGCCTGTGACAGGACTCACCTATAAGGAGTTGTGCCATTCCTGGTTAAGGTAATGAGTCTTTACTCTTTGAAATAGCATGCTTCACACAGATAGTTTAATTTATTTTTCAGAGAAAAGCTCAAAGCGCAAAGTAATTCCTGTTGCATATGTGCAATTTCTCTTCTGATTTGCTCTTGGTCAAGTTATAATTTATATATGAGCATATGTATATATATGTTATATACATGATATATATGTAATATGTCATGTGCATAATATACTCAATATACACAATTTTACAAATATCACATATGTGACAGATAATACATTACATGTATTATGAATGACATATGCACTATGTATGACATACATATGAGACATGAGTGATATACATGTGATATATGCACACATAACAATCAGAGTTACATAGCTGAAAGAGGGCTAAAAGATGAAATCTTTAATAATAGAAAAGCCAAATTTAAGAAAGTCCAAGAGTGTCTTCAAAAATAAAGAGCACTTGTTTTACTACTGCCTGACACTTTACAAAGTTTTCAAATAAATTATCTTTTATTATGTGCTAGACTCTTAATCTAGAGGCCATATTTTACTTTGTTCATTTTGTAAATGTGACAGCAGAGCATGGGGAGCTTAAGAAAACTGTTTCTAGGTCCTCAGGTAACAGGGGTGAGATGGAAACTTACAGTTCAGCTTTGAATTTTTTTTTAATTCTTTTATGGCATTATGTAGACTCTGCACTCTACCAGAATAAACAGTTAGAATTAGGCTGGGCTATATATCTATAGTTATGTCTTTGTGTTCAATTATAGCTTGATCCTAAACAAAATTTAGAAAATAAAAATAACTAAAGCCAAGTCTTCCCCAGATTGTCGGATCCTGTAATAAAGCATGGACTAAAAAAAGACTCAAAATGTGTTCAGAGGAGTAGATTGTCCTGCGGTTGTGCTGCATTCCAAATGTGTGAGAAAAGATGAGGGAAAACGTGAGCTGCAATGAATTATGGCCGAAGTGAGTTCTCTTATTAACTTCCTTTCTGTTTCCTGGCAACTGGCACCTAGAAGCTCCGAGCAGCTTTCAAAGCCTGGGAATGATAGGCATCCTCAAGTTCAAAGACTTGCTTGAACCTTTCGGATGTACAAGGGCAGCACAGAGTCCTGTTGGAACAGGCTTGCCTGGGTCATTTCCAACACAGATAGTTGGGTGCACACCACCGTCAGAAACAACTCTCTCAAGGCTATTCATTGCTAGTATTCTGGTCTTAACTAGGATTGGGAGAACAGAGACCCCTTGTGAATACAGCTTGGGGCAAGGATACCGGGTATCTGCAGGTGAGCCACCTGACCTGCTCACTAGGTAGGACTGACACAGGTGTCAGAGCATGTGTGGGAGCCTGGCGTGCACATGCGCAGTTAGGAAATACATCTGCTCCACCAGTAGCTTACACATGATTCGTTTTCTGTTAAAAAAGTGAATTTTTCTTTAAAACACTAATTCAGTTATGTTTTAATATGAATCAGTTTCATTGGGATAGAGGTATATCATTGATATTAAATTACATGTATGAATGATCCATATATTCAAAATGGTTGGATACATAAACCTGTGTTCACAAAGAGAAGCCTTAGCTCAGAAAGAAAAGGTGTCATAATCTTTTTCTGATTTGTTCTAGTGAAAAATGAAACTGGCAGAGACAGCAGTACTCCTTCGGGCATTATTCCCTTTGATTTTCAGAGGAGGAGGTGGGTATGCTGAGCAAGAATGATCATGTCTGAAGGATGAAACGCTTGGAAAAGCGTTCCACATTTTGTCATTGGTTGTTTGAAAAATAGCAAGTAATTATGTAAGCTGCTGTTGGTGGGGCTCTTAAAGGGGCAAAATCAGTGACTTGATAACTTGCTATCAGAACTCGTTTTGAGACCACCGTGTTAGGTAAAATAAGTCAGACACGCAAGCTGAAATAGCACATGCGCTCTCTAATAGAGAAGTCCTAAGTATAAATAAATAGCAAAGTGAAAAACAGACGCTAGGCAACGGAGATAGGTCTTTTTCAAAAGGGCAGGGGCAGACAGATGGAGGGAGGGCTGAGTGGGGGAAGGGGAGAGGGGAAGGTTTGAGGGGTGCTGCATGCACGCCTGCCCCACACGAGAATGCAACCACTTTGTGCTGCAAACACGGACTGATAAAATAAAAATCAGAACAGGCCACTCATTCAAGTGAGAAAATAAGGGCAGGCCAAATAGCTCAGTGGATTAAAGCGCCTACAACCAGGTGCAGGGGCTGCGGGTTCGACCCTTGAGCCTGCCAAGCCAAGGCAGTGATTGAGACTGGGCATGGTGGTGCACACCTGTAATTCTAGCCCTTGGGAGGCTGTAAACAGGCGGATCACTAAGAGTCCAATCTAGTGTTGAGACCCCGAACACCCTGTAGACCCTTATCTAAAAAAAAAAAAAAAAAAAAAAAAAAAAAAAAAAAAAAAAAAAAAAAAAAAAAAAAAAAAAAAAAAAAAAAAAAAAAAAAAAAAAAAAAAAAAAAAAAAAAAAAAAAAAAAAAAAAAAAAAAAAAAAAAAAAAAAAAAAAAAAAAAAAAAAAAAAAAAAAAAAACCTCAAGCAAATAAGCAAACAAACAAAACTCCTCCTCTATCAGTAGCCAAACCCCACTGTAGGAGCCAGCTGTTGAGCTCTTCTTTGGGTTTCCTCCCCAGATCACTCCTGGCCAGCAGCTGCTTAGTTAAGAGCAGGATCTGAAAGCTCCGACATCACTAGACCACAGGTGTCAGTGTTGTAGGTAGCTACATTAGACAGAAATGTTACAGGCAGTTAGACAGGGCTAGGCCCTCAAGGATGACATGGAAGACAAGGTGACTTCCCGACTAGAGACCGCCACTCCTGCACTGTGGGCCAGGTCTGAAGAAAAGAGTAAACAAAAGCAACTATCTATCTCCTTAAGGGTAAGCATCAGGAATTAATATGCTGAATAAGTATCAGTCACCTTGAAAGAGCCTCAAAGAGTCACCAGCCCAAGCCCAACATGAAGAGACCTTGCTCTGTGTTCTTGCTGGCTTGCTATGTGCCTTGCCTTCTCATTGGATACTGATTTTAATCTATTTTGCCTGAGCAATGGTGCTTGTAGTCTCATTGGTTGATCACAGTTTTGTCCCACCTCGTGCTCACCTAAGCGAGTTCCCATGTCTTCTCCAAAACCTTAGGCCCGCCTCGCCACGTGGTTTTCCTCTATAAAAGTCCCTGGAAGAAACAGCTTGCCAGAGGATAACCCCCTTGGAATCCCCTTCCTGTTCTTCTCTCGGATAGGAGCTTTCTTTGCCCTAATACATCTACTCTGCTCATAACCTCCGTGTGTTCCTAAAATTCATTCTTCAGTTTTAGAGGACACAAACTCATCCCAGGTACTTTTGAGGTTGGGAATCATTTTTCCTCTATATCCTTTTGAAGGTCAACCCCTCGGATCAGTTTTTTCTCCCTATATTACCAGCTTTCAACAGCAACAGCAGGGACGGGCCCCATGAGGGTCTTCATCACCCCGAATTCCAGGCTGAGTTCTCCTTAGAGAAAGCCTGCTGAGTAAGGGACCGAGCTCCAGCGTCTGAGCCTCATGAACCAGGAAGAGTGCACTGGTCACAGTCTTTTCCTGTATATCACTATGTAGTTCCAAAGGATATTTAACTCCATATGATATTTAACATTGATTTACAGCCACAAGGTCTCATTCTTTATTCAGTACCAGAGAGAGATAGAAGTTTTTAAGGCACTTGGTGAGTAATATAGCGTAAATGTAGATGTAGGAAATTCGTAAACTCTCCTAAAGTAGAAATGGTAGAATGCCATGTGATATATTATGGAAATGATAAGGTGCCTTATCTTCTTCCTGAAAACAAGATGATCACGATGTGTTCACATTACTGCAAAACCACACACATGCATTTCCAGTTTTTCTCTATGAGAAATGTTCCATATTTCTTTTTTAGTAGATTTTTCATCCCTACAATAATAGTTTTCCTTCAGTTACAGTCACTTATTAGACTTTTAAAATAATTCAAGGTACTTCTTAGAGCAACAGAAATGTGCTATATTATTTTACAGTTCCTATATTAAGATGCTTACATTTAGTTTGCCAAGTAGTCTGAAAGATCTCTTGTTCTTGTGTGTTTTATAATCCACTCTAACACATGTGGGACTGAATTTTGGAGCCAAAATATTTCTTATCCTTTGCTATTAATTCATTTGCAGTTCTAGACCTCCAAATGAGGTGAAACAACTAGCTTGTTATTTCTCAGGCTCTTCTGCTTCTGTGAAAGATCATAGAGAAGACAGACCAGACCAAGCTGTACTATCAACACAATGATGCAGTAGAGATGCATTTTCTTTAAATACAAATACAAAGGTTCTGTTAAATACAAATGTAGCTTTTGATAACATGCTTCACACAGTGTAATCATTAAGACTTACTGAAAGAAAAATAATCTATTTCGTTGTCAGTACAGTGGTGTTTGTATTTCTTTCAGGGAAACAATTAAATTCGTGTCAGAAATGGCTCAAATTATTTGGAAACAATATTTTCTTGGCCAACAAATATTAAATGTGCACACGTGCTTGCATGCACGCACGCGCGCGTGCGCACACACACACACACCTCATGTATATTTCTATTTATTATAGAACGCTTACATCTAATGTCTTTTTTATGAATTAGTATCTGTCCTTTTGACAAAAATTTAGACAACACAACAGTAAGAATATTTGCCTATTTTTCTGTTTGTTGTATCTTAATACTTAAAATATGTCTTAATGATCATAATTGTCCAAGAGATATTTATGTAATGAATATGTCATTCTTTCTGGATGCTGAATTCACTGAATTATTGTCACAAATTTCTTATTAAATTTTGATTCATGTCCCTGAATATAGTGATCATAGTATGAAAGCTGACTTTATTGCATTAAGTAATTGATAAAATATAATGTTTCAGTGTGGGGAAAACAGATGAAAACTTGTATTTTTGTTAATGGAAAAAATTAGGCATGTTGATAGGCATCTAGATTTATATGAGGTGTGCATTATGATTACTTTATTTCTTTTTAAACTGAACTTTTACACAAATATAAACTTCACAGTTAAATACTCACACTGGAAATATCTTTCCAATGCTTTTGTTTTATTTCTAACAAGATATATTCAAATAATGTTCAAATTATTTTTAAATGTGTATACGTGTATGCATTTTTTTCAATGATGCTGTTTCAACATACTAAGATAAACACATTTCCATGTCAAAAGAATGAACTCTTTGATTTTGTACAAGCTCAAATGTAACATTTAGCACATATCTGCAGGTGAAGGGAAAATTCCACAGGAGGATATTGGGGCCTTGGTTTCTGCAGAACTGGGTCCTGTTCTTTTTTTTTTTTTTTTTTTTTTTTTTTTTTTTTTTGTCTTTTTGAGACAGGGTCTCCCTGTGCAGTTCAGACTGGCCTTGCACTCACTTCTGTAGCCCAGGCTGGTCTCGAACTTGCACTGATCCTCCTGCCTCAGCCACTCAAGTGTTGGGATTACAGGCATGCGCAACCACGCCCGGCTGGGTCCTGTTCTTTATGAAACAAAGTCATGGAGATAACTGATTCAGAATCACAATGCAAAGGACAAATAAAGCTTAAAAAATTATCAAGGTCAGATTTAAGTTCATCCCTAAGGGTTTTCCGCATATTTACTGCAGTTTTACCATGCTATGAAAATTCCTCGAAAGAACACACAGCAATTCTTTTGAGGATACTTCTAATCTAAGAAAGGACAATTCTTCACAACTCACAGTTGTGGCTGTGAGTTTGGCCCTGAATTTGGAAAAAACAATAACAACAAACACACTATCATGAAGATTCACGTAGAAACCTCTGCATGCAGTATATTCATTAGAAGCTGAGAGTGATTGTCCTTCTAATACAGACCTTCATAATGTAGTGGAGAATTTTTCTGTGGTAAGAATCTGTTTAGATGGCTGAGTACACAGTATGTGCAAGTAGAGTTTGGATGAAGAAGTTTTCCTCAGAAGGTTCAATCCCCGGTGTGCCCCACTTATGAGGTATGCCGAGACGACTGACACAGGATGTGGTGGTGCACACCTGTAATCCCAGCATTTGGGAAGCTCAAAACAGGAGAACCACTCCATGCCCAAGCTACATAGTGAGACCTTTTGACCCTGTTCTATATACAGAAAGAAAAATTAGAAAAACACACTTGCTTTAACAACCTCTCCCAATCCAGGACCATAAAAGAATCCTGACTAATTAATTCAGCAATACATTTAAAAACAAGAGTGTTCTTCATCCCCAGAAGAACTTTGCTTGATGGACAAACTATCACTGGAGATAAATATAAAAATCTTTGTCTGATGTACTTTCTGTATGTGCAGATGTTACTCTTAAATGCTGTTATTTAACAAGCTATTAAACATTCACATTGCAAACTGACATGGTATTGGCTTTGTCATTTCAGTTGCAATTTAAATCACACATCACATTGATGCTACTGAAAATAATATTTCTAAGAAAAGAAGATGGAATGCAAACAATGATGAATTGATTATAATTAATATCATTTATACTTGTTTTTGTTCATACTGCTTTTTGCTTTTTGTTTTCCTTGTATGTGGAATCACTGGATTTTCATTCTGAGAAATGGATCCTTAATGTCTCAGTAACAGACTTTCCTTCTTTACCTTTCGCTTCATATATCATAAGATCATCATTTTCCCTGAGAGTCCACCTGGCTCATATGTTCCTTTTTTCTTCCAGTTATATGTTCTACTATTCTAAATATCGCGATGGATCAATTCTTGTAAATGTAGTATGAGAATATTGCTCATGTTTCATTAGGTCTTATTTTCCCACAATCCTAAACTAGAAAACTAAAATAATCAATGTGTGCCTACACCTTTGGGGGAAATATTAACTTCCGTAGCTTTGAAGGCTTTACATAATTTTATGACATGTAATTATTATTCTCATCACTAGGGCAGTGTTGCACTAAACCTAAGTGTCTAGGATTGCAGATCTTTTAGTCATACTGATTAGACATTTTTACTTTGTATGCAAGTGGCCTATGTCTTATGTGGATTTTGTAAGATAATTATTAAGTTTTAAGGTTCATTATTGTGCTTCTATTGGAATGAGACATTTCTAATTAAATTCTCCTCCGACTGAGAAGAAAACAGTACAACTCTTAGCCCAAAGAAATTATTTCTAAGTTTATAGTCTAGAAAAGCACAATAAAAACATTGCTTCATCCATTATTTTTGGATAAAGACCCACATAAAATTTTGATACTGAAATAATGATATGGTGCATTCATCACCTAGGTTGTTTTCTTTATACTGACTTGTATGCAAGAAAAACTATCTGTACATAATTTAGGTTAAGAAGACTCGGAAGGAAGAAGATACTTTAGGAAGGTATCTCCTACAACAGGAGCAGTCATTATATTTCCTTTCTTACGTCTCTTCCTAGATTCTCAGTACCTAGCAAAGAATTACACACAGATGAAATTCTCAACACATACTACAATAGTAAATGAATCAAACAATACATTTCAACCTCAGCATTTCTCATTTTTCACGTGCAGGGTAACAATGACAATCAGAGCCTTTGAGAGGAAAACTACTCCTGTAGGACCAAGATTATGGTACTCTATAATGTTAACTTATAATGCCATAAGCATCTTTATAAAATACCACCAGAAGCAAATGAACAAATTAATATTTTGAGGCTAGAAAGTTAAGAAATTCCTAGTTGCTTAAATATATTTTTCCTTGATCAGAATTTTTAAAAATGTATTTAGTACAAGGTATACAGGGTTTCACTACACAGATTGCACTTATATTGGTTCTCCTTTTTGCAGCTTCCCAAGTGCTTGGATTATAGGCATGTGACACCATGGCCAGTCTCGATTGTCATCTCAGTGTACCCCAGGGGTGGGGCTGGCATGGCATGCAGGGAATCAAACCCCAGTCCCTGAGTCTGCCTAAGCAGGTACTTTATCTTATTTACTTATTTATTTATTTTTGTGGTACCAAGGAGTGAACTCAAGACCTTGTGCTTGCTAGGCAGGCATTTATTCTATTGGCTATCTCCCTGACACTAAGTAGGTGCTTTATCCACAGAGCTATTTGGCCAGCCCCTTGGTTAGAAATCTTGGTACTATAGGAATAGCTTTTCCTCTCAAAGGCTCTGTGTAATTTTTTATTTTCTTTGTGTTTGGTAAAGTATGTCAAGATCCTTATGTTGCAGCTGCAGAGAGAAGTGATTTTAGGAGTGTTTCACACTATGTACTATTCAGGGACCCAGGCAATGAGGAGTTCACAGGCTTTCAAATCAATAATCAGATTTAAAGATCCAGAGAGAAAAACTGAGAGAAGAAAGGGTCTGTTACTTGCTAATTTATTATTTAAAATTTCTTCCTAGCTTTTCAGTAGTCAGAGTTCCAAGAGGAGGAGAGCACCTTTGTCTCCAGGATGTAAAGCATGTATCCCATAACAGACTAGCCATCCAAATCAAAACACAGTCATAGTTTAGTTACATCACTCTACTGACATTTCCCCATGCAGTCCTGTGTACAAAGATGAGGTGGACTCATGGGAATTCAAGATGCATTCACAAGGAAGAGAGCTTACAAGTTGTCCCAACTGCAATAGGACTTTATTTAGTGCATGTTGGACTGTAATAAAAGTCTTTCCACTGGGCCCAATTCTGTACTGCTTCCTGCTATAAAATTCCTACATATGTTACAGGAAGCTTCAAGGGCAGCTGTCTCGAGAGAAAGAGTCAAGTTAATAAAGAATCTATCTCGCTGTAACAAGACGACATACACCTGAACTTACACAGCTGCTGAAACTGGAGATACACAGAAAGGTCACAGCCATGTACCCTGCTTACGACGGCAGCAGAGAACACAGTGATGAATGATTTCCATTGCCTACACTTTCATCATTTTTTCCCTAACTTTAATATTAATATTCATGCTCACAGAGGCTGGTAGTAGGGACACAGGGCCAGCAGCTGTTAAATAATGTGATTAGAAAAGAAGAAAAAGATGAATTAGTACCTTCAGTTGAAGTTGTTAAACTCTTCCTAAAATGGTTTCATGCAAAGCAGATTATTTGAGTTGAAACTGGTAAGCTTTTAGGAGGCCATGCTTTGGTCCATGTATTAGTTACTTTTTGCTCATTGCCGGGACAAATACCCAACACTCAAAATGAAGGAAGGAAAGGTTTATTTAGCTCACAGTTTGTGGAGGTTTCAGTCTATATTCGGTTGGCCCAAGGCTGAGTGGA
>PVJA010052183.1:0-12582 GCA_004027025.1 Myocastor coypus
CACAACTCCAGCAGCGGGAAATGAGAGTTCAGAAGAACGATCTTACAGAGTGAGGCCCCTGTAAGGCTGGCATCCCAGTTCCTACTTGATCAGCAGACTTGTTGGCTTACTCTGAATCAGCAGAAAAGCAGACTGAGCAACAGAAAAGGGGACTGGAAGAGGGAGAGAGAAGTGACTCTGGTATGGGAAAGATGCAAACATGTGGCTTGACTCGGGGATAGGCTCCTGTTGTCTTGGTGATGTGAGGCCATTCTAGCTTCCCTGTGGTGGCATCCATCTGCTATGGTGCATCCATCCACACCCTGGCCTGGAGCCAGGCTGGTGATGTGAGCAGTAAAGGATGTGGAGAGAACAAGAAAATGATGAGGTCTCTTCAGAGTATCTAACTGTGAAAGGGAAATCCAATATTTCTTGCTCATGCTATTGAGTTGAGATTGTTCAACAGGTTACTCATGTAATAGATCCAGGCATGCTGCATAACAGATTCTCTATGATCTGTCACTCTGCTTAGTTTCTCAAGTAATAAGTTTTTATGTTAAAAGGATATTTAGGTTCTAATGTCACAACACCAAATAGTTTATTAAAAGATTATGTCCAGTATCCTTTGTCTAGAAGATTCCAGTGAGAATCTTTAATTCTGAACACATTTACTAAGGAAGATCCAAATGTGTAATATATTTAAACCATAATAAATGAAATTACCAAAGTAATTGAATATTGTTCTTTACATGGCACAAGAGAAAAACATTCGAATACCATTTGATATTTTTTTCTTTTGTTCCTCATGTTTAATAAATCAGTGCGTCCTGTAATTCTGTAACATAACCACTTTTGTTTTTAATTGGGGATTGAACACAGGGTCCCATGAACGCTAAGGAAGCATTCTACCACTGAGACATACCACCATTCAGCTCTAAAATTTTATTTTAAAGGGCTGGTGAGATAGCTCAGTGGACTAAGCGCCTGAGTCCCACATGCTGCGCTGGCCCCACCCCCAGGGCGTGCTCAGGCAGTGACTGAGTCAAGATGTGGTGGTGCACACCTGTAAGCCCAGGGCTGGTAAAGCTGAAAAAAGGAGGATCACTGGGAGTCTGAGCTGCCTGGTGAGGCTCTGTATCACATACATAAAATAAAACTAAATGATAAAATTTAGTTGTGAGATAAGGTCTCACCCAAGCTGGCTTCACACTTATAATTCTCATGCCTTAGCATCCTAAGTAGCTGGAATTACAGCTCCCTCCACTGTTATCATCCTGAACCCCTTATACTCAGAGTCTATGTGTTCTGAAAAGAGTAACACCTGATACTTATTTGGCACTATTGCATTCCAGGAATGGTCTGTGTACCTTCCCAGTATGAGTCAGCTAGTAAGGATAGAGACAAGATTTTGGCTGAGGCAGGCTGAGTCAGCTGAGTCTCTACCATGTTAGTGCACAGTATGCATCGATAGAGAGACCGTATAAGTGGCCAGGTTTTAGTGCTAATTAAAATAGGAATTCAGAGGTTTTCTTTTTTTTTTTTTTTTTTAATCTTGGGTCTTCCTTTTCTTAATATGTGCTTAGCAAATTATTTGTCTTACACACATTCAAATGATTAGCACTGTCCCACAGTATGTGCCCCAAAGCATGGCAAATTTTGTTAGATTTATTGAAAGACATCTTTATAAAAATTAGTTTTTGCATTCATTGTAAAATTTTACAATGCAGAATACTCAGATATTTGACAGTCTGTAATATAATGATTTACATTTGTATTAAAGACTTTATAACTAATGAGAGACATCTACTATGTTGTATACTTGAAGATCAGGACATAGGAGTGAACATTTAAATTATTGTTCTTCATTGAATATCCAAGACTATAGTTTTCTCATTTTGCATATTTCAGGCGTTTTTCCAAAATAATAGTTTGCACTGAAAATGACAAATAAATGCTGATTTTTTCTGATGCAAATTAAAGATAAGATTTAATCAGGAGTAGCAAAGTTTATAACTGCAACAACAACTTAACCTTAAGTAGTGCACTCACGGTATACTCAAAAGATTCTTTTTTTTTTTTTTTTTCCCAAAAACAAATTTTATTGAGTCTCACAGCTCTAGTTCTCTTTCTCCTGCACTGTCTTGGTTCCGCGAAGTCGCCCAGTCCTTCGAGCAGGAGTACGACCCACTTTGCGCCCTGCAGGGGCATCTCTGCTGATGGCTGAGGGTTTGCTGACGTGCTGGTGGGTACCACCTCCAAAGGGACACTTCACAGGAGTCACGGCCACACCACTCCCATGTGGCCAGCAGTTTCTCGTCGCCTTGTATTTCTGGTAGGCTTGGCCAGCTCTCAAACAAGGTTTATCAATTCTGCCACCACCAGATACTACACCACCAGCAGCTCTGCTGGCAGAGGAGATGACCGTCTTAGAACCCGAGGGCAGCAGCTTCACTCTGGTCTTCTTGGTCTCAGGGTTGTGGGATATGACGGTGGTGCAGTTCCCTGAGGCTCGGGCCAGCTCACCCCGGTCTCCAGGTTTCTCCTCCAGGCAGCACACGATGGTACCCTCAGGTATGGTGCCACAGGGAGAACACTGCCAGTGTTGAGTTGGGCTTTCTTGCTGCAATACACGAATTGTGTCGTGTGGATACCATCGGCGGCGACGAACAACTTGGTGCACTTCTTGAATCGGTATGGATCCCGGAAGACCAGCTTAGCGAGGGGGACACCCCCTCCCGGGTCATGGATAATGTCCTTCACGATGCCCTTGATGTAGCCGTGTCATTCTGCGAAGTCCACAGAGCAGAGACGAGCAGAGCCCTTGCGATGCTTCACGTGCGTGTGAAACACAGAACCAGCACCCTTCCTCTGTCCACGGGTCACGCGGCCCATGACAGCAGGTCTGTTCCAGAGTGCCGGGGGGGGGGGGGCAGGGGAAAGGTTCAAAAGATTCTTTGTACAGTAAAAATTGTGGTTCATGGGGCTTAGGGGGAGGCCAGCATAGGACTGCGCATCCAATGTCATGATTACATCTAAAGCAACATGTTCAAGTTAAAGAAAATCCACTTTTCACTATCAAACATGAGTTAACCTTTGTGTGTGTCCGGTAGTGAGGACTGACCCCAGCGTGTGCATACCAGCCTATTTCCACAGCCCTTTTTAACACTTTTATTTTGAGACAGGGTACTGTGGCTACATTATACAGGCTGCATTCGCACTGTGGTCTTCCTTGCAGAATCCGGCCTTGCAGGCAAATACCTCTCCACCTGGCTCAAACATGGTCTTTACATGAACAAAGTATAGTTTTTAGATCCAGCTTTTTAAATTTTCCTGTCACTTCCATTTTACTTTAAATTTTTTTTTTGACTTTGAATCATTCTAAATATTTCCTTTCAATCATCTATGCTATATTAGCAGATCAAAAGATCTTAAGTTTTTTTTTTTAAAGGATCTCTGTTTTTTAAATATTTTTTAATTGGTAACGTTTGCCGCACATAATGATTAGGTTTGCTGTGGGAAGACGGTATGTGGGGACATGGTACATGGCACATGTGGCACACTTTCTATATCCTTTCCCATGCCTGATACTTTCCCAGAGCCTGTTTAGCACAGAGCTGCCCTTTCATTTTACATGTGTGGTGAAATCTAATTATCATTGCTTTTGTTACCCATTCTATTTCTGGAAAGCATAACTACATAAAATAATACATTTAATACAGCTATCAATTTACCAAATGTGTGCCACTTACTGCCATTTTTCAAATCCTTAAGATTTTAATTTTAAATCTTTCAGAATTTATGTAACTTTCTGAAAGGCCTGCAACCCTATCAACATACAAGAAAGCCAAGGATTCATTTCCCTGATACTATCCTTTGAGCGATCTTGAAAATAGAATCAATACTGAGTTTTGCCTATTTAAATTAGAGATAAAGAGACAAAATAGAAAGTGTTTTTCTTACAGTCAGTTGCAACTCTACTATTCAGTTTATGCAGAATAATTCCAAAATGTATTAGTACTTGGGTGGGAAACTTCAACCATTGCCTTATAAGTTAGATAAGACATAGCGATCACCTTTGTCAACTATTTATGGACTAGCTATTTTTGCACTAAGAAATACGGATGTCGAGAGATGATGGTTATGAAAACAAGATTACAGTGGCCACTGTGACTCCCTACTCTTCACCAACCATATTATTTAGATGATTCTAAATGACTATGTTGTTTGATTAGTGACTTTCTCCTTCAAATTAATGAAAAATATAAATACAATGACATAATAACAATTCAAATCAAGCTTAAATGATTCTAGTTAATAACATAAATGGTTGGCATGTTGGGAAGAATTTTTTTTTTTTTTTGAACTGGCTCAGGCTGTCTTAATGAAGGGTCTGGGATCGAACCACCATCCCCTGTGCCTGCCTGGGATTGCCCACACAGGTGCTTCAAGCACTGAGCTAACCCTCAAGCCCCTAAATATTGGATAGAATGAGTTTCTTTACTAATTTATTCGGAGTGACTAGTATATATTAAAGTATATAAAATGAATAACTGAGTTCACATTTTGTTGGCAAAACAATGTTTTACAGTTCATCCTGATTTAATTTGCAATTTTAATTTTACCCATTCATTAAAATTCACCAGACTTTTCTCTCTTGCATTTTACCTTCTTAATTTCTCATTTTCTTTATTTCTTATGATTTGGGATATCAGTATGCACTTATTTTTGTTGTATCAATAAAAGTTTTTAAGAGAAAAAACAGTTTACTTCATTAAAATGACAAGATAGCTGAGTACCTGTTATGACATGCACAGGGACCGGGATTCGATCTCCATTCCCACATGCCACATCAGCCCTGCCCCTGGGGCTCACTGAGGCAGTGACACAGTCCAGGCATGGTGGCACATGCCTGTAATTCCAGTGCTGGGAAGGCTGAAATCAGGAGGATCATCATGAGTCCAATCTGCATAGTGAGACCCTGTACCAAAACACAAGTTTAAAATTAAGGACATTACTGGGCAAAGCTAATGTTTTTTTCTGTTTTATCTAGTTTTTTTTTTTTTTATCAGTTAAAGAAGCAGATGTTTGATATTAATGGTTCTCAAAAAAAAGTTACTAATTTAAAAGAGTATTTTATTTAAAAAAAAAAAACAAAAAAATCATTTCCAACATGTTTAAATTATAGATTTTTATTTTTATTTTTATTTTTTAGATTTTTAAAATATATAAACTTTGCATAAAACATCACTTTTGAATAATTTTGTTTCATTTTTTAAAATTACATATTTGGAACAGGGTCTGTTGGACTCCTAGAAATTCCCCTGTTCAGCCTCTCCAGCACTGGGATTATAGGCATGTGCCATCATGCCTGATTTAGGTGGCTGGCTCTGCAGGCCTGGGGGTGGGACTGGCAGGTCATGTGGTACCAGGGATGTAACCTGAGTTATTGCCCTCATGAGGAAAGTGCTTAGACTGCTGAGCTATCTTCCTGGCCCTCATTCTTTCTTATGTAACCAAATAATGCTAACTAGAACAGAACACAAACCTGTTTGTTTCTGACAGGAAGGTTTAATCACTGTGGTTTCTGTTTGTTCTTGTTGTTAAAGAAAAAATTTTAAAGCTTCTTGAAATTTATAATCTTATAACTTCCAGGGAAGTATTTAAATGTGCAGTTAGTGTTTATTATTATTTAATTAAAATAAAAAAGGACCAAATAAAGAAAAACATAATTTGAATAACACATATCTCATTTATCATCATTATTATTGTGGTGCATGTGTGTGTATGTTTGTGTATATATGTGGTACTGGGGACCAAACCCAGTTTACATGATCAGTAAACTACTTCTATAACTTTTTATTTATTTTAAATTTTGAGATGGGATCTTGCAAAATTCCCCAATTTAGGCTTAAATTTGTTATCGTCTTTCCTAAGCCTGCCAAGTAACTGGATCTCAGATGTGCATCACTGTCCTTGGCTTTTTCACTGATTTTTATACCAACATTTTAAAAAATTAAATAATCAGAAAGAATAAAACACTTATAAATTGTAAAAAATATTTATTGAATCTTGCGTTTTTTTCAATATCAAGATAGTATGTTAACTGTCACAATTCAGTATTCACGAGTCCTGACATGGATAAATTATGGAATTTACATCCTTCCTTAATCCATATAGCACAGCAAATTTTACTGGCTTTAAATGCATCAGTTTAACTTAAAATCCAAATAACACTTAGATATTAATTCAGATCTTTCCCATGAGCACTCAGATCTTCATGGCAGAATATGGTTAACAGCAGAAAAACTATTCCTATGGAAAGAGTTAGGGAATTATACACCACTTACACAGCTGATTTGAACATCTAAGGCCATGAAATCTCTCTCCTACACTTTGGTTACACTGTTCTTCCAAAGTATGAAGCAAATTCAAGAAGAACATGCATTGTCTTTTCCTTTTATGAAAACCACAGTATTTTAAAAAGAAGCTATCAGCAGAATGGCAGCACAAGCCAGCCAATATATCAATAAGTAGTTGTTATAACTTTGCTACATCAAACACTAATGAAGTCTCTCGCATTTAAATACAAATGAGATTTTTACATCTCTTCACACCACTTCTGATGGTAAGCCCAAAGAAATTAACTTCTGCAGAAAATTGCTTTTCTTCTCACTCAGCATGCAAGTTCTTCATTTTCACTGGATGGAATATAGAAAGAACAAATAGAAGAAGACAAGTATTGTATGTGTAACATTTCAGTGACAAAGACTCCTGCGGATTAAGAATCCTTGGGGATTTACGTGATCACATGATTATGGCTACACCACAGGAATAAGGCTATTGCTAACTCCTTGAGGTAATTATCGTGAATCTCTCACAGATGAACACAGTACTTTTGGGACATTGCATGTACTCTTATTGAATGGGCTGGCAGTGTCTTTGAATACACACAGGATTTTATTGACTCAATGGAAAAAGTGATTCTATGATTGTATTGAGGTTGAGTTTGGGTAGAGTGAATGTGTACAGATGCCAGTGGCTCAGTTCTACGCCATATTGGCCACTAAGCCACTGTTAGCCTCAAATCCGTCCACACTGGACTGCTGTGATATACTGATACTGAAGCTCATTTATATTTCACCAGTTGATCCCCATTACACCTTGCCAATAAAGAATATTAGAGAAAATCTAGAAGGGCGGATGGATAAAAGGAATTTCCTCCACGATTTTTAAATTGTTTTTCAGCTTGAGCCAGACAATAATTCTTTACTCTGGCAATGACAATTATTTTTAGAAATGGTAAGTGAATGCAATTTGTATTTTTTATGTTGTCAGAACCAGCCCCAACATATACTTCCCAGATAAGCCTGTAACGTTCACTTCAGAAGACCGAATTTCTTTGTCAGTCTTTTCAACTCCAGTGCTAGGAGATTAGTGAACTCGGTCTGTGTCTCGGTTACTCTTCTCTCATTTTTGAGACAAAAACCTGACTCCTGAAATGAGGGAAGGAAAGGTTTATTTATGTCACAGTTACTGGAGGTTTCTGTCTGTACTCCGCTGGCTCCAAGGCAGAGTGGCACACAGCAGAAAGCAGCCTTTCATGGCAGAGGCAAAGAGCAAGAACAAAGGGAGTGGCAACAGCTCAGCAGCTAGGTAGCCTCTATCCCCTCCTTACACTGTACTGCAAATTACCTGCCCCAAGGCAAGTACAGCATACACACCCACACTAATCAATCACAAACTCCAGAAGCTGCTCCCCTGACTGCGTGAGGTTTTGTGGGACGCCTAGACAAATCATAACAACCTGGATCTTGATAACATTCTGCTGTCTGATTCCTAGTCCTTCTCCATCCCATCCCTATGTTTCTTTAACCGAGATTTAAGAATGAATGTTCTTTTTGCCTTTTAAGTTCTCTAATGTGCAGTTAACTATTCTTTTTTTTTTTTTTTTTTTTCTTGTTAAAATGACAGGTGTGGACTATGACTCCTCAAAGAACTTTGGCCTCTATAGTGGTGGTGTAAAATAAAAAAAATAAGGCCAATGAGATAGCTCAGTGGACTAAATGTGCTGAGCTGACCACTGAGTCTGGTTGTGCTGGCGTACACCTACAGTCCTAGCACTGAGAGGCTGAATACAGGAGCATCACTATGAATCTGAGCTGCATAGTAAGACTCTGTATCAAATACATAAAAGAGTAATAAAAATAAACTAAAAAGAAACATAAGACATTACTTAAGACACATTCATGAAAGAATGGGGATGCTAGAGATAATTCCTAAGGGTCAGAGGAAAATTTTCTTATGAAGATAGAGAGTAAGGAGAGACTATGGCGGCAGCTGAGAAAGGGAGATCAAGGAATTATCAATGGAAGCTCATGGCCAAATGTTCAAAAGTGTTAAGATAAACTCATATTCCTGAAATCTGAATTTCCACTACATTGCAGGAAGGACTCTTCAGTTTAAGAATATATTTAGAAGTTTTTACTCATTTATATTTGATTCATTTCAATTTCTGTGTAATCCTGAAGAATATTAAAAGTGAAACAAACATCACTTCATTCGCTGGGCTATCTGACTGCTAGGACACAGCCTATGGTTGTTTATTTTGGATAAATCCATTGCACATTAGTTTCACCTTTCATTTTGAAGATTCTTGTCCTGTATTTATCACGGGAAGAACGAATATATATATATATATATATATATATATATATATATATATCCTAAAATATGAAAGGGAACAAAAAGTCCTTTGGTTTTATTTAATAGTTTCAGCTCCAGCTTTAATAACGTTGGTGGCTTAAACTCCAAACATATACTGAAGCATTCTTTGGCAGAATGTAAAACTGCTTACTCTTTGTACAGTAACATTCCTTATTGCAAACCAGGAATAATCATTTTACCTTTTTGGTAAATCATAACTGAGTTCCATCAATAAAAGAATATAATGTTAATTTAAACATCCAGGTGGATTAACTACTATTTTCAGAAATACTAATGATGTAGTTTGCTATATAGTAACCAATATAAACAAAAATATAAATGTAAGGACATTGAGAACAGTGTGATTAAATTATAATACATTTTAATGTCTATGATTTTTATTGATGATGTATTTTTTGAAATGGTTTTATTTCAAAAGTCAGATTTCTTTTAAGTCTATCTAAAGTCAAGTTTTTGTCTCAAATACTTTTTTTTTTAAATATTATGGTCAGCTCAGCCTGCCATGGGGGTAGGGCTGGCGCAGCCTGTGATGCTGGGAATCAGACCCACGGTCCCTGGGTTGCCTAAGCTTGCCTAAGCAGGTGCTTTAGACAGTTGAGCCATCGCGCCAGCCCCTTATCTCAAATACTTAAGCTATCTGCATTACTAATGATGTATATATAATCATTATATATTATATAATATATATAATAATTATATATTAATCATATATATTAATATATAATCATTATATATTATATAATAATATATAATTACTAATGATGTATATATATATATACAACATATAAATATGTTGTAAGGTCCTTACAACATATTTCATGCAAAAATTTCACCTGTTATTTCTATTATTTCTCATAATAATATGACAAGAATATTATTGGTTGCATTTTTATTTTGTCTGAAGACAAGCATTTCACTACATAGCTCATTTTTGACCTCAAAACACATGAACTTATTTCACACCAACTGCTTTCCACTAACGTATCACAGATTTTGTATGTGTTGGTAAGAATACAATATCAAAGTGGAAATGTGAAGCCAATGTAGGGAAGATGGTATAATAGGCCCCTGAGCATCTTTTATGATATAAGCTGTCTAAGATGGCAGAAGAGTTGCCCCTTTCCCAGGTCTGCTGGTTTCCAGGTCAATGCATGTTCCATACCAACTATGACTGGTCTTGAGCCATTCCAATATATTTGTAGTGATGATTTTAATGCCGCTGTCATCAAAAGTGCAACAATGAATATTTCGGTAGACACATCCCTGGATATATCAGCCTAGAGTTGAAAAAACAACACATTTTAATATGGAATAGAAAACAGAAGATATATTTATATGCATGATAAACTATTTGCCAGCTGTGTTGAGATGCACTTGCAATTAGAAGCCATTTTTTAAAATCAGAACTTCTGTTAGAAGATCAAGTGAAGTTCTGTTCCATTTGTGACTTAAAAACCAAAATAAATGCAACTAGAGATCATGCTGGTAAGCAAAATGAATCTGACCCGCATGTGTCGACATCATATTGTCTTGCTAGTATAACAACCCGAAAGAGTAAATAAAATTTGAAAGGTACAACAGCTACTGTCAAAGGGAAGGAATCTGTTCAATGAGAAAGAGCTAGGATGAAGAGGAGGACAAAAGAAAGAAGGAAAATGGTATAGGTCTGGGCATATGCAGGATCGCTTGGATAATTGTACTTCTGATTTCTGCTGATCTATCGAAAGAGGTTGATGCTTACATTTTTTTCTTCTTAAATTTTTTTATAACTTTTTAAATAGTGTTTTGTATGTTTACATCTGGTAATCTAAACTAATATGAAAATGATATCATGTAAAACAACTGTCAAATTTCTATTATTTTGCTTAATGAAATTCTGTATTATTTCTAATTTTTTTTTTTTTTTTTTACCATTTTATATTCCCTCAACACAAAACAAAACAAAGCAAAACAAAACAAAACAAAACAAAACAAAACACCAAGCTTCTGGTAACTGTGTTTGGGAAAAGTCCCCAATGAAGTACTCCTTCAGACCATGCCTGGAAGTCTTTTCAGCCCCACCTTGTCTGTGTCACCTGTTGAGTTTCTGTATGCAGAGAACATTACATTAGCTAGTGGGCTAAATTTAAAAAGATATTTTATTTATTTATTTATTTATTTATTCCTATTAAGATTATTGATTTGGTTCCTTAAAAAAACACCTCAGGTTGAAAGTGACTGATTAAATAACAACAAAACAAAGAAGAAAAAGATGTTTTAAACACTTTTTTTTTTTTTTTTTCTGGAACCAGGGATTGAACTAAGGTCCTTTCTGGGCAAGCGCTTATTCTACTGATCTATCTCCCTGGCCCTGCATCCTACATTTAAAAATTTTATTTTTTCTCTCTCTCTCTTTCTCTCTCTCTCTGTCTCAATATTTATGAGGCAAAAATTTCAAAGTTTCTATATCTGAAAAAGGGACTCAATGGAAAATATAAGGACCACTGAAATTCACAGACCTAAGGAATGCACAGGAACTTACACAGAGGAGAACGAATGTTCTGTTAGTCTTACATGAATATTAAAGAGAGAGGTTGGCTTCAACTGGAATGGACAACAGGGTAACATGTAGACAACGAATAAGTATTTGAATAGTAATAATATATTTGTTTTCATATGTCATGTTTTATGCTATGCTATAAGCACTCCATGTTAACTCATGTTCATATTGAACCTATGACATAGGTATTCACTGTAACTTCACAAATGACAATGTTAGAGCTGTGAAGGTGAATAACTTTATAATGATGCACAATTTAAATATAGTTTATAAAATGCATAGCTAAGATTAGAACTCTATCAGGTGGCTCAAATGTAAAGGACATTCAGAAAAAGGTAAAGAATAAAATCTGGAACTGTGTCAATAAACATAAGCATCCAGCTGTCTTCATAAAACATCCTTAAGATAGCATAATTAAAAATAAAAGCACACAACTATATACCTTGTATTTCCAACTCTCTGCATATATCGTTTAAAAAAGTGCTGACTAATTATCCTGGGCTCTTACCTATCAGAAGTGGTGGGAGTGGTGGCATAGTGACCAGTGTGGGGCTCCTAAGTAGACCAGTCCTGAAGAAAAAGGACAGAGAAAAAGGACTAGATGCACTCTCCAGTGAGGATTCTCCATCCTTTGCCATTTTGCAAGTTTGGCACTTCCTTTGCTTTAAGAGAACTCTTAAGTACTTCCCACATGGAAAATGAAGACATCAAGGAGTTATCTCCTATTCCTGTACAATATAAGATTCACAAGAAGGAAAAAGGAATCATTATTCAAACTCATTGTGGAGGTCCACATATCTTTGAGAATGGCTAAAACTTTAAACATGTACTTTATTTCTGTGGCATTTGTCCTTCTTTTTAAAGTCATTCATTGTCAACTTGTGATTTGTGAATATGGATATCATTCACTGGTGTGATTTCAAAATTGCACACATATAATTTTCATATGGGGGATTACATTATGTTGATTTTATTAAATTTAATTGTTGTAGGGGCCCGGCGGGATGGCTCAGTGGTATAAAGCGCTTGCTTGGGAAAGCTTGGGTGGCTTCAGGGACCGCGGTTCGATCCCCGGCACCACATGCTGCGCCAGTCCTGCCCTTGGGGTGGGCTGAGCCGGCCATAAAAATGAGTGAATAAACAACAAAGGTTCTGAGACCCCACCGCTGGGAGCTGAGCCTGCACACCCGCCGCGGGTAAGCCCCTGCGCCCCTCTGCCCCGCCTCTGCGTTCCCGCGACTAACTTCCTGTTCCAGCCCAGCCCAAACCCCACCGCTGGGAGCTGAGCCCGCGAGCCCGCTGGGTCAGGATCCTTGGCCTGCCTTCCCTTTCCCCGCCCC
>PVJA010052184.1:0-12514 GCA_004027025.1 Myocastor coypus
CCAAAAAAAAAAAAAAAAAAAAAAAAAAAAAAGTAGATGGCTTGGCAGATCATTTGAGATTCCTCCTCTCTCTCAGGAACTATCCTATTCACCACTCTTATGTCCTATTTCTTTTCCCCCAATAAATTTTTCCACTTTCTTTTTTTCCTAGTACCAGGGATTGAACTCAGGACCCTGCACTTGCCGGGCCAGTGCTTATTCTACTGAGCTATCTCCCCAGCCCAATTTTCTTACTCTTAACCTCTGTTGTTCCTGAGATTTTTTTTTTCTTTCAGTACCGAGAACAGAACTCAGGACCTTGTTCTTGCCAAGCAAGTGCTTATGCTGCTGAACTGTTGCCCTAGTTCTAAGAATTAATTCTTCACTTTCAGAAACTCAGACTTGTTGCATCAGATATCTAACAGGTTGGGAATTTCATTTGTTTCCCCTCCGTCATTTGGAGGTCCTGTGTCACTATTTTTCCTTATGTTGCTTTAAGGAGCAAATCTGGCCTTTGTCGCATATATGTACTCTCAGGCTTCTTGAGCTCCTCAAGCTAAAGTCCCTTACCACTTCTTTTTACTTCCCAATTACAGTTTTTTATCCATAAAATTCATGCTGATTCCCCACTTTGATTTCCATTATCACTGAAGGACCAATGCTAGTCAGTGACAAAAGGGACCCAATGACAAAGGGGACACGTCCCTTCTCTGAAGTAGTACCTTGAGTAGGAGAATAAATTGCCTTACATTATAAGGCTCTGTACTGGTTTCTTATAGCTGTTTTGGGACTAGGACAAGCTCATTACTGTCATGCTTCCGGAGATCCAGAGTCCAAAATCAGTTTCACTAGGTTGAAAGAAGGTTGGCCTGGAAACGCGCAGCCTCCTGAGACTCTATGGTGAATGCATGCAGTAGCTTCTTCCAGAGTGGCCTTCCTCATCATGTTCCAGCTTTGCTGGCCACCTCTCTGTCCTCCAAGCCAGAAGTGTAGCACATGATTTCTGTGCCCTCTGTGTCACATCTCCCTTAAAAGGACACTTGTGATTGCCTTAGGTCTTATCTGGATAGTCAGAGATAACCTTAGCTATTTTAACTTAGTCACAGCTATAAAAACCTTTTTGTCATACGAGATAACATTCTCAGGTTCCAGAATTAGTACCTGGATATCTCCCAAGCCATTATATAGCCTGTCACAAGTTTTTATCTACAAAGTAAGCTTTGGGAGAGAATCCAGTGACCTTTCTAAAACTTAGCAGGTCTACTGAAGATAAACTGCTGCTGCCACCCTGACTGAGTGCAAAAATATCCCTCTCCTGGCTACAAGCCAGAATGGAAGGGTCTCAAGTCACTCATTGCAGCCTCGATTTTCACAGACCCCAGCAAGGAGGTCACTGCTGGCCTGGTGGGTCAGCCTCACTGTTGCTCTGTGGCCAGGTCCCTGCCAACCCAGCTAAGGCTACTAGCAAATACCAGAGTGCGCATGCAGGTGGCAGGACCTCAACCACAGAGGCACTGGGCTTCTGCCCTCCAGAGCAGCAGCCTGCAGGCCAGCCACATGCTCTCTGCTGCCTGGCTATGGGGAGGGAGAACACAGCCCTGAGTGTAGTCAAGGCCTCCTTTTCAGAAAGTGCCATCAGGTATGGCTCCCTTTCATTATTAATTATCCTGTTTTCATTTTTTTTTTTTTCTAGCCATGTGATTCTCTAGCCATGAGTTCTCTTGGCCGTGGCTCATAGCTTCCTCCACAATGCTCTCAGTGGGCATGAGGAGGGCCACCGGTGCAGGTCACAGAAGGAGTGGACACACCACTTACTGAGCTCCCGTTGTGTGCTAGGTTGTACGACCTGGGTACTTCGTACTGTTCCATTTTGTGTTTAGAAAAAAATGCATCATACAAGTAAGGAAACAGAGGCTTGGCACAGCTGAAGGCACTTTCTCAGATTCTTAAAAAGAGGCAGAATTTGGAGTCCTGCTTGGCTATGTGACTGCTAAGCCAGTGTGTTCCCTCCACCTCAGGGAAGCAGAGAGCAGTGGACACAGCCACGTAAGAGAAGTTTACTTCCGAATTTCTTCATCACCAGCAGCAGAATATTCCTTCATCAGTCAGTGCCTTGCACTCCTGGCCATGAAGCCAGTGGGTGTGTTATGACAAGAGAATAGCACAAAACTGAGAAATTTCTCACTGCACAGTCTGGTTTATTCTTATTTACTTGGGAAGAGTCTACAGGGTGTTCAGGGTCTCACTACTAGATCAGACTCATAGCGATCCACCTGTTTAGAGCCTCCCAAGAGCTGGGACTACAGGTGCATACCACCACGCCCAGTCTCAATTGCTGTCTCAGCGCGCCCTGGGATGGGTCCAGCATGACGGCCCCAGGGATGGAGCTCCCGCCTTCTGGGCACCTTCAATCCCTTGAGCTACCTGGCTAGCTGCGCTTACTCTCGTTTGTGCACCTGGTCACCTTAGGAGCTAGTGGTCGCCCCTGTTTTTTGCTTATTCCTTCTTGTCTTAGTTACTCTTCACTCATTGCTGGGACAAATACCTGACACCCAAGATGAAGGAAAGAATGGTTTATTTAGCTCACAGTTCCTGGAGGTTTCAGTCCATATTTGGCTGGCTCCAAGGCAGACTGGCACAGGGCAGAGAGCAGTAGTTGGTGGTGGTGGGACAGCAACAAAATGGTGACAGAGGCAAGCGATCAAGCAGAGCAACAGAGAGAGTCTTTCTCTGTCTCTTTTATATTACATCCAGTCTCTCTGCCTCAGGATATCCACTTCAGACTGCACCCACAAGCCCAGCAGTACTAAGATCCATAATCCCAGCAGTACCAAGACACATAATCACAGTGGATCACGAGTTAGTCTCCAGCTCCAGAAGTCCCAATCCCATCACTGCATGAGGCTTTGGAGGGACAACTAGACACAAACCATAGCATACCTATTCACTAAAAATTGTTTCAACGCACCCACAATGAACGTGATTTTTTTTTTTTAAATATATGAAGGTGAGGCAGGAAGAAAAACTTGATCTGGGGTGGATGACCTCCAATAGGGAACCTCCAAATGATATAGGAGAAAACTGATCTCCAGCCTAAAAAGTGCCTGGGACAAGTTCATGTTCTCTAAAACTGAAGAATGAATTTTGGGAACAAACGGAGGTAATGATCAGAACATATTTTGGAGGGAAAGAAAGTTCCTGTCTGACAAAGGGACAGGAGGGGTGGGGGGTCCAGAGTGGGTGCCCCCCTCCCAGGAAACTGTCTCTTCCAGGGACTTTATGGAGGAAAACCACATGGTGAGGTGGTGGAGAAGACATGGGAACTCACTGAGGTGGGTATAAGTTGGTACAAAACTGTGGTCAACCAATGAGATTACAAGCACCATTGCTCAGGTAAAATTGATTAGAATAGGGATCCAATGGGAAAGCAAGTCACATAGCAAGCAGGCAAGAATATCACCTATCAGGCTTGGGCTCATAACTCTTTCCAGGCTCTTTCAAGGTGATTGATACTTACTTAGCTTATCAATCCCAGATACCCACCCTTAAAGAAGTATGTAGATGCTTTTGTTTACCCTTGTCTTGAGATCTGGCCCATGGTGGAGGAGTGTTTGTCTCTAGTTGTAAAGTCATCTTGTCTTCTATGTCATGCTTGAGGGCCTGGCCCTGTCTGACTGCCCATAATATTTCTATCTAGGGGCTGGGGATATAGCTCTGTGGCACAAGTGCCTGCCTGGTGAGTGCAAGGTCATGAGTTTGAACCCCAGTCCTGCAAAAAATAAATAAATAAATAATATTTCTATCTAATTCAGCTACCTACAACAAAGGTACTGCTATCGCTTGACAAACTAAACATTTAGAACACACATGCTGACACAAGTTGCACTTCTTCCTAAGTCTGTATGGGCCAACTTGTGCTCATGGCTGCATGGACACCACTTGAAGACCACTGTCCTGGGTTATTATATTCAGGTGCACACCCGTACCACACAGGCGCAGCTGTCAACATCCCAGTGACATGAGAAATGCCCACCAGGAGAAGTTACTGTTTCTGTTCTCAAGGAACTCGGTGACTCTATGTGCTGTCCACATTCCAGATCCGAATCCTCCCAGACCCTTGGAGACTCAGTGGTACTCTCATCTCTGAGCAAAGGGTGCATCTGCCCCCTCCTCCCTCTACGACTCTCAGAGTGGCATGCTCAAAACTGGGCTGGGCTGCAGAACAAACTGCAGACACTCTGATGGTTGCTTAGACTTTGATCTTGAAGAACTTGCCCTGAAGTAGTGGCGGAGCATGAGTCAAAGCTTGTTTATTTCTATGCTGCAGAAAGGTCTTTTGCCACAGAAGAACACCTGTCTTCCACCCCACCAGAGTCTGATGCCTCTTGTCAAGAACGCATTCCCCTTTGTTCCTCTGCTCCTTGGGATGTCTGCAGCCCTATTCTCTGAGCAAAGAGGCCAGCTCTGATCATTCCAAATTATCCCTTTTCTGTAGTTTGTCTGAGCTGAGAACAAAGGCCACCTGAGCCCAAAGGCTTGCTTACTAGAGTGAGAAAGAGGAACACATACAAGGCAAGGATTCACATGGTGCGTGTGTGTGGGTGCACACACGTCGGAAAATGAAAGCATAAATGACTATTTAGAGAGGGCTGTTCAACGGGGCCCGGGCAGGATGGCTCAGTGGTCTAAAGCCTCTGCTTGAGAAAGCTTGGGCAGCTTCAGGGACCGCGGTTCGATCCCCGGCACCACATGCTGCGCCAGCCCTGCCCTTGGGGCAGGCTGAGCCGGCCATAAAAATAAGTGAATAAACAAATTAAGGTTCTGAAGCAAAAAATAAATAAATAAATAAAATTTAAAAGAGAGGGCTGTTCAAGGCAGTAATCACACAAGAGGCTCTGCAGCAAACATTGCAAGTCAAACTTCCAGGGCCAGGGAGATAGCTGAGCGATCTAAGCACCCACCTGACAAGCTCAAGGACTAGGGTTCAATCCCCACTACACATGGCCCTGGGCGCCATACCAGCCACCAAAACTGGGTTGGCAGTGCACACCTGTAATCCCAACACTGGGGAGACAGAGACAACTACCAAATATATTTAAAAAAAAAAAAAAAGTTCCAATCCAAGAGCTTAAATAATATGGAAATTCCAGCAGAGCCCAGGTTGGGGCATCTGAGCAAATACTTAAAAGAGGAAGAGGCTTCCCTTTAGTTGACCTCTACGCATTCACCAAAATATGGGGAAAAAGACACCTCCAAGGGGAATGCCCAGACTGTCAAACTTTAGTAGGGCTGGATCAGCTGGGGACCTTGTTCAAAATGAAATTGAATTCAGTAGTTCAGAAGCTGAGACAGGGAACTGAGACTAGGAGGCTGGATTTTTTTTTTTTTTTTTTGTCTTTTTTGAGACAGGGTCTCACTATGCAGTTCAGGGTGACCCTGAGCTCACGTCTGTGGCCCAGGCTAGTCTCGAATTCACACTGATCTTCCTGCCTCAGCCTCTCAAGTGCTGGGATTACAGGCGTGCACCACCGGCTTTTTATTTTTTTATTGTTTTGGCTGGATTTTTAACAGCACGCCTTGGGATTCTTATGTAGATGTTCCATAGATTGCATTTTTAAAACATTGAAATAAGTCATAGAAATGATCAATTACTAGGCTACCATCAGAAAAGAATTTCCCTGAGGCTTAGAATGACCACACGTGCATGTAAACTACCATATTGGTAGATATGTACTACATATTTTTCCCACTGAAAGGGGTATCCCAAAAGCATGCCATGCCAAATTAAGCATTCCCAGTGAATGTTCAACATCAGGAGGGAAGGATCTATGAATGTTAGGAAATAACAAAATCAACACCCTTCTAGTGGTGGGTTGCAGCAGCATAAAATGCTGTTTAGAGGTGTCTTAGATCAATTGTTTCATGAGTCACAATATTTTTTTTCAGTACCAGGGATCAAACTCAGGATCCTGCACTTGCCAAGCAAGCACTTTATTCTACTGAGCTATCTCCCCGGCCCATGAGTCACAAAATTAATCAAGATAAAGTTCATATTACTCTACTGGTTTCTATTTCACTTTATAGGGGTTTTTGTAGTTAATGCTTATTTGCTTTTGCAAAGTTCATGCTGTAAAGCAATGCATGGAGATGGAGGCACAGAAAGTTCAGGGCTTTCACCCAGCATAAGCAAGGCCCTGGGGGGGGGAAGAAAGAAGAAAAAAGGAGGAAGAGGAGGAAGAGAAGAAGAAGAGAAGTGGGTGAAGGAGGAGGAGAGGAGGGAGAACAGGGACAAGAAGGGGAGGGAGAGAAGAAGAAGGAAAGAGGGGAAAGAGAGAAAGGAAAGGGGGGAAGAAGGAAGCAAATAATATAAGCATCCTTCTAACACTGGAGTCAGTTACGTTTTAAGGATTTGAGAGAAAAGTTGCCAAGCTATTAGGTTCTTGCAAGGATCAAGAATGACAAGCTCTTTTTTTTTTTTTTTTTTTTTTTTTCTTCAGGACCTGGGATTGAAATCAGGCCCTTGCACTTGTGCAAGGCAAGTGTTTATTCTACCGAGCTACTTCCCCCACCCTAAGAAGGACAAAGACTTGAGACAATGAGATAGGTGACTTGATAGACACACTGTTGTGAAACAAAAGATGGTGGTGAAATCAGTCTCCTGAACCTCAACTTACTGTTTTTAAGGAATGTTGGCTCCATCTGTAGTGGGTGACACCAGTGATGAAGAGCCAGGGACTGAGCAGTGATGAAAGGCTTGGGCTTGGCACTGGCAGGAGGAGTTCAAGGAAAACCCTCCCTGGGTCCTGCGAACAGAGACTGAGGTCTCTGCAGTGACTTGTTCTTCAGGCTTCTGTCCACTGTTACGGGGGTGTAGTACTCATCATCATGCAGTTTACTGCTGGAATCCAATTTGTTTCTCTGTTGCTTTCTCTGTATTAATATTTAGCTGTTTCCATGAGTCTGGCATCGGCTTTCCTTCAAACGCAAGCATTTTCTTCTGTACTTTGTGCTCGTTTCGGTTGAAATATTTGTTTGGCTGCCTGTGTTGACGCTACTTATAGAGAAATTCACTCAGATTCATCATACGTTGCTGCTTGGTTTCGTTCATTACATTGATGCATCTGCTCTGTCTACAGACTATGAGGAAATCTATCCTAATGTCTTTTTTTGTGTTTTGTTTTGTACTAGGGTTAAACCCAGAGCTGAGTAGACTAAGGCCACACTCCCCTATTGGATTATGCTCCCAACCCTGTGACTCACTGCTCAGTACTGGGACTTATTCAATAAAGCAAGTCCTATTGTGTGCTTTTACCATGACATGTATGGAAGAGGACTTACCCCACCCATCAATTTGTGATGTTTCATTTCTCTGCTGGATATCCATATTCAAAGGTCATATTTTTTTTTAATTAAGAATTTTTATTTTATTTTATTTATTATTTTTTTCTTGTTTCAGAATCTTTGTTTATTCACTCATTTTTTATGGCCGGCTCAGCCTGCCCCGTGGGCAGGGCTGGCACAGCATGTGGTGCCGGGAATCGAACCGCAGTCCCTGAAGCCGCCCAAGCTTCCCCAAGCAGGTGCTTTAGACCACTGAGCCATCCTGCCGGGCCCCGAAGGTCATATAATTTTTAGAGCTGTATATTCTGTATTTTTTCAAGATTAGTAAAATATTCTTACAGATAATATACTGTATTATATGAACAAAACTACATTTTCCCCTACAGAAAAGAAATCTTTTTTGCTGGACGAGTTGCCAGCACAGTTGTATCCTGCAGAACCAAACCATTTTATTATTCTCCATAGAGTCACAGGCTGTTCCTTGGTACTTACATTTGAAAATGGCACTGAAATTAATGGGTCTAAAGCAGTCAATTTAATTCAAGTTGTCCGAATCATCAAAAATGAAGTCTAAGCCAGGGGTGGTGGCTCACACCTATAATCCCAGCACTTGAGAGGCTGAGGCAGGAGGATCAGTTCGAGTTCGAGACCAGCCTGAACTACAAAAGTGAGCTCAAGGCCAGCCTGAACTGCATAGTGAGACCCTGTCTCAAAAAGACAAAAAAAGAAGTCTAGGGGCCCAGCAAGATGGCTCAGTGGTCTAAAGCACTTGCAGGTGGCTGCAAGGACCGAGGTTTGATCCCCAGCACCACATGCTGCGCCAATCCTGCCCTCAGGGCAGTCTGAGCTGGCCATAAAAATAAAATATAAAAACAAACAAACAAAAGTTCTGAAGCAAGAAAAAAAAATTTTTTTAAAAGTCTAGTGGTATGTGACAGCATTCTCCTGGACTCCATCTATGACGTGATGTTTTCAGTCATGTCAAGTTGATGTGAGCATGTTCGGTGGGACCCTTCTTCTCTTTCAGTGTGGCCAACGCAAGGTGCTAACATACCACCCTTTCTCAATGCCAGTAGCACCCCAATAATTGCAATAGCCACAAACATCCTATGTATTTCCCAAATACTCCTTGAGGGGTTACTGGTCTATTCCAGCAGATATCCAAACATTGCACACTTATTAGGACCCTAGGTAATTACATCTAGCATAGTCATATGATCTAACTCAATGATGTCATCCCTTGAGACGGTTCCCAAAATTTGCTTACAAGAGACGGTTATGTTTTCACATATCCTTTTGCCCTTCCAACCATTGGTGTGGGCTTTTTGGTGTACCCAGGGACTTACATTTCTTTGAAGTAACTGTCTTTAAGCAAGAAAGTCCTAATAAGGGAATGTCACCTGGCTTCCCCTTACAAGCCTGCCCAGTTCTACCACTACCTTTTTATTCTTTCTCTGAGTACAGATCCAAAGGTGGATGTGTCCAGATGCACAGAGGGCACCAGGGTAGGACAGGGGAGTGCCTTCCAAATGATTGGACAGAAAAGTGTTACCCCTGTCCACCGCCACACTGGTAGGGGCCACCTTTCCAGGACAAAAAAAGCACTACCCCCATCAATTAATTTGGCAAGAGAGATCGGGCAAGTTTTATCAGACAGGACTACAAGAAAGGTTGTTCTTCTCAGCAGGTTTCACCAGTTCATCTGCCTTTGGGTAGTCTGATCTGACAGGAAAAACTAAAGCCAGACTTACTGCTGGCCCTGCCTTCAACTCATAACAAGTCTTTCTCGTTGGGATAAACGGTGTTACCTAAGTAAACCACCACTGCCAAACTTGATAATTGGCTTTTCCGGGATCCTCCCAGAGGAAGGAGTGCTATGAAATTTGTGTTAGCTTCAGTGACGTCTGCACTTTCACCTCCAGGTGATGAGACATTGCATCATATGCACCCTGTCATGATGAGACCGCTTTATCTACTCCTTACAGGACAATGTGAACAACTGCTCCGTTTTCACTGATGGTGATAAGGCTCATGTGTGCTGCAGACTAGGCCGTTTAGGGGTTTTTGGTTTGTTTGTTTGTTTTTTCCCCTAGCTCAGACATCAATTTATGGTAACATAATCTTCCATGGGGCCTCAACGGGAGAAAACAATTTCGACAGCATGGCTGCAACCTGACTCCTAGAGTCTGAAGAACGACTCAGACACCTGCTGTTCCTGTCTTATCTACACTGAAAACACATTAGAGAGGCCTCTGCTTCTCACCCTCCTCCCTCTCTTTATGCCCTTTCTTTCATCCCCCTCACCAGGCTCAGACAGAGGAGATACTTCCACCTTTGCCACCTGCTCTCGCCACCAGCCTTGCCTCTTTGCACATGGCCTTAGGTCCTCCCTGTCTCTGTCTCCATCCCCCCATCCCTTCCCTCCCTCTTTCTGATTCGCTGATCCTTCTCCTATAAAGCACACCTCCTCTGTTCCAGAACTAAAGCAAGCAGAACACCTCTAGGCTAAGTGACTCCATTACTACACTGCCCTGTTCATGTCCTCTCTGTCTTTATGGAACTTCTGGTCCCCATCCCTTAAGATGAATCCAGTCCCGCTTCTAGAATTCCAGGGGACTTGAATTCTCCTGAGCCATACCAGGCCAGGCTGCTCACCTGGTCTCTCTGCTGTGGGCTGCACTTAGCAATCCCTACTGGAAAGATTCTCTATCTTAGCCAGGCATGGTAGCACACGCCTGTAATCCCAGCACTTGGGAGGCTGAGGCAGGAGGTTCAGTTCAAGGTCGAGACCAGCCTGGGCTATAAAAGTGAGCTCAAGGCCAGCCTGAACTGCATAGTGAGACCCTGTCTCAAAAAGACAAAAAAAAAAGATTCTCTGTCTTAGAGCTCCAAGAGTTTCCCAATCAACCCTCCCTTCTTTGTTTCCTTTCCTCATCAGCCCTTTCTTCTGTACAGCCTCTTCTCTACAAATAGTACCCACAATCAAGTCTTAAAACAGCTCCAGCTGCCCATCAGCTCCGGCGGCCCATCAGCGTGTCTCCACACCGGAATGAATCCAGCCTCCCCCGCATCCAGTCTCCACCAACTACCAACAAAGAGGTGGGAGGAACATGGTGTCACTTCTGATCCACACTAATTTCTATCAGTGGTACTATTGCTCACTTACTGAGCCATTCCCAGAATTCCAGTCTTTTCCTCTTCCCTGATTTTTTATTTGTTTTTGAGGTTTGTTTGTTTGTTTGTTTGGGGGGACAGGGTCTACACTGCCCAGTCCTGGGCTCCAGGAACAGAACCCTCTTGCCTCAGCCTATGGTACAGCAGGAATACAGGTAGGTGCCCCTGCTCCCAGCGATGAAGCCCTCTTACTTCTTCCTGGTAGCTCTCTTTTCTGTTTCCACTGCCACCACCTTGTTTGCTACCATCTTCCACTAGATGAATCTTGCTAAAACTATGCTCACAAACATGTATTGCCTATATTAATCAGAAGGTTTCCATTACAGTCAAAATAAAACCCAGTTGAAGTAAAAAGAAAGAAAAAAAAAAAAAAACACTTTAGAATGAAGACTTTTAAAAAGATTTATTGACACACACCTAATGCAAAAGCCAGGCATGAGAGCCGGGGCGATAGCTCAGGGACTCAAGTGCCTGCCTGGCAAGTGCAAAGTCCTGAGTTTGATCCCCAGTTCCGCAAAACAAACAAACAAACAAAAAAAGCCAGATATGTACTTTTAAGTGTGGCTGGGTCCGGGTACTAAAGCATTGTCCTTATGAAGCTCTCTTCCTCCCTTCCTTTGGCTATAGATTGGTCTCGCTCACAGCTGCCACCTGGTTGGCGGTCCTCCTCAGCCACCACCTGCAGAAGTGCAGCATCATTGGAAGAAAATAACGCTCTTTCTCAGCTGTTTAACAGAAATCACACCATTTCTAACTTGCAAGACTTGAGACCAGCACTCATTCCCAGAGCCAGGAAAATGACGTCACTCTTCCCAAACTACACGAATCAGGAGTGGAAAGGTGGTTGCTGTAGAACATAAGGATGCTATTTTCAGAAGAGCACTTGTGCTCCTGGTAGGCAAAGGCAACAGATGTCTAGGACACTTGCCCATGACTATACGATCAAATTACATTCCCTTAGTCCGATACTCAAGATCCTTGTACCTTTTTTTTTTTTTTTTTTTTTTTGTCTTCTTGAGATAGGGTCTTGCTATGCAGTTCAGGCTGGCCTTGAGCTCACTTTTGTAGCCCAGGTTGGTCTCAAACTCACATAGATCCTTCTGCTTCAGCCTCCCAAGTGTTGGGATTACAGGTGTGTGCCACTAAGATCCTTGTACCTTACTGTGGCCCCAAACTTCCTTTCCCAGTCTCTCCTCCCTTACTCAATACATTTCCCACTGGACCCAATATGCTCGTGTGTTCTCTTTCATGGTCTTTGGCTCTTTGCACTTTTGCTAATGGCACTGTCCTTATCACCTGTTCAACTCCCATCCATCCTCTAAACCTGAGGTTAGCCTAGCTTCTTTTTGCCCACTAACATTCCATATTGCAATACTTTTATTCATTTGAAATACATTTGTTGACTCTAAGCTTCAGAGTCAGACAGATGTGGGAGATAGCGTCAGCTGTGAGAGTATGGACACATCTGAAAGTCTAGAAAAAGTCAGTATTAACAAATATTACTTATTTAGAGAACCTGTGCTGTAATATCCTATAACTCAGAGGTGTCCCAAATTTCCTGGTCAAGGAGATCATGGGACCTCAGAGGAAAGGGATGAATGAACTGCAGTGCATCTAAGGAGAGTCACCCAGAGAAAAACATTCTCTCAGGCTTTCACAGAAAGCGAAATGGCCAAGCATTGGCCGTGACTCATCCCGAAGGCTAACACTAACAACAGTTCTGCAAAGTACTGTCTATGGTCTCAAATTTAATCCTGAGGGGATTTGACCCTGGAAGATACAAAAAAAAAAAGAATGTTTAGTTATACAGGTCTTGCTTCAACTTGCCCTTGACCACCCAGCAAGAAAAAAAAAATCCTTAATTACAATGCATGGAATGCAGAGCTAGATTGGTGAGATGAGCTTTAGGAGGCTTAGATTCAATAGCCTCCAACATCACAAGCTTCACTGGTGGCACACTGCAATTGCAAAACCTTTGACTGTGTATGTATCTGCTTCCTCTTAGTCCAAAGAGAAGTAT
>PVJA010052185.1:0-12502 GCA_004027025.1 Myocastor coypus
ACCTAGGATATGAGCCACTCTTCAGCTGGGAGGAAGCCAGGCAACAAACGGGGCAGTGGATTGGTTCATTAGTGCAGCAGCACAGGGGGAGTTTGAAGACCAAGACTCAGTGATGTGTCCATGATAGGGACTGGGATCTGCGTGATGCCTGAAGCTACCTTTCCACTTCCTCCTTCTGGCATCCTATAGAATTATAGAGAGAGACATGCCCAGGTCCCACAGTTTCCCTCTGACATCATAGCAATTGCCCCTCCTCCAGGGGTCAGCAGATGCCTGTTGTCTTTATTTCCCCATTCTAGGCATAAAGTGACTCTCTTCTTTAGAAATCTTACAGTGCTTCATAAAGCACAATGACAAATTAAATAAAACTTTGTATGTCTAAACTAAAGTCAATATGTTTTTTGTCACCCATAAGAAATCTCAGTGAGATATATAATTTTCCAACTTACAGTTTCTTTTCCAGATATGGTGAGCTACCATTGAAGAGAATTGAACTTGTTTATGTAGAGTGATGACCAGGCCAGGGAAGCACCTGAGATTGCCTCTGACCTGCTAGGATTCAGGCATGTAGTAGATGCCCTACAATAACTTGCTTCAGAGTTAGTTGACTACAGAGAGCCCAGAATCCTGTCCCCATGTCATGGATGAGGAAACATTTTCACTTACCCACTATATGGTATGTGGTGAGGCCAGCTCAACACGTAGACTAACTAAGATCACTGATCTTCTGAATTTTCAGGCTTTCAGAGTAGTGGCAGAGCTTGGGGATTTTCACTCATAGATATTCCTTCCTCTTTATCCCCACCAACTTTAGTGTGTATTTTTCTCTCTGATCTGTCCACGAAACTCCAGAACCAGGACAGTCACTGAGGAAATCATGAGATAGGGCTGAGGGATGCAGGGTTGCATGTGTTTGATCATTAAAAGAAGTGGAAAAGCTCCAAGCCTCCATCTGCAATATCAGAGTCCTCAATGGCTCTAGAATACACCTGAACATGCCATAGCTGATCACTGTGGCCATTTGTAATTTCTTATATCATTTTTTAAATCTGTGCCTTAAAATGTGGCAGAGATTTTTGGAGTATATTAGGACAAAGTCTCAACTCCATGGCAAACGTATTTCCAATTCATCCTGAAGTGTCTATCCTCCCTACGTCAAGCTTTTTTTCTTTTTAAATAAATGTTTATTTTTTGAATTTCTTTTTATAATCTTTAATAAGAAATAACAATGAGGTGTTTTTGTTTTTTTTTTTTTTTTTTGGTGGTACCAGGGATTGAACTCAGGACCTTATGCTTGCCAGGTAAACACTTATTCCACTGAGCTATCTTCCCAGGCCCCAACAAGGTGGTTTCAAAACACATTAGTAGGATAGTCACAATAATTAACACAGCCCACATTGTTGTCTTCAGAGTAGTTGTTCGGAGCACAAGATGCAGACATGATAACTTTTCTAAACACTATTTTTTCTCCTTGAACTAAGAGAAAGTAGTTGCATTCATAGTCCAGTACTTCATAATAGTAATTTTGATATTCAGAAAGACAATGATATTAAACTCAAGTACCTATGTTATAGTGTAATTGTATCTCTAAGCTTCTCTTCTGAGAGTTAACAACTTAAGTTTGCAGACAAAAAGTTAGTTAAAAAAAAGGAATAGAATGATAGACAAATTTTTTTACATATGCAAATAACCTTTTGAGCTTTATAAAACTGTGTACACTTTACATGCGCAGCATGGTGTTTTAATATAGTGTCCAGAAAAAAATGATTACTATATTCAAGCACATTAACATCCATCACCTCACATAATTGTCCATTTTTTTGCAATTGCAAAATCTACTTTTAGCAAATTTCCATAGTGTAACATGATATTACTAATTGTGGTCCTCGTGCTGTGCATTAGAAAACTAAATTTATTTTTCTCACATAATTTCAGCTCTATACACGTTCATCTACATCTTCCAGTTTCACCCTCTGCCATTCCCCCTGTGCTTGCCATTTTACTCTTTCTTTCATTTTTCTTTTTCCTTTTTTTTTTTTTTTTTTTTTTTTTTTTTTTTTTTTTTTTTTTTTTTGACAGGACCTCACTATGCAGTTCAGGCTGGTCATGAGCTAACTTTTCTAGGTTGGTGTCAAACTCACACTAATCATCCTGCCTCAACCTCCCAAGAGATGGGATTAGAGGCTAGTGCTACCACACCCAGATAATTTTACTCTCTCTATGTATTTTTCATTATTATAAGTTTTAATAGGAAATAGCAATGAGACAGCTTAAAAAATGTTAGTAGGATGGCCACAATAATTAATACAATGTATATTGTTGTCTTCATCATAGTTGTTCAGAGAACAGGTTAAGACATGATAAATTTTCTGAACACTGTTGGTATAAATATTGCTTATCATTTATCCAGCAGAAAGTAGCTGTATGTATACTCCAGTATTCCATGATAGTGGTAGGTTATTGGCAAAGCTTGCAATGTCTGACTTGATCTTTTATAGCTCAGCATACTAATCTGGCCTAACATTTTGTGTCTGGTGGTTAAACTTTTCTGCTAGGTGGTTAACTCCAAGTTAAAGGGACACCTGTGAAACAAAACATGTAACTTTTGTAACAGATAAGGTAAATCCAATCCCATAAATGTTAACTTTGAAACCATGTAGAGCGTTTTGTAAAATTTTTGTCAGTGTCAGCCATCTGGATGAGTTACAGACATTCCTTGATCAATTTTCTCGCTGTGAAAGCCAGAGAGAATGTTTTCTCTCTAAGTAACTCTCTTTAAGCACACTGCATGTCACTGATACCTTTCCTATTGGCCCCTTGTGCTCCTTCAACAGAAAATTTGGGACAACACTGAGTTGCACGATGTTACTGTACAGGTTGCTTTATGTCCAGAACACTCACACATCTCAAAGGACTAAGGCAAAATTATTGCCTATCTTTGTAGCCCTTCTTTTTTCTCTAAATTTTTGATCTGCAAACTTAAGTTCTTAACCGTCCAGAAGAGAAGCATAGTGATACTAGTATACTATAATTTATGTACTTGAGCTTAACATCACTGTCTTTCTGAATCTTAAATGCTTTAGACTTAACATGGAACCAGAATTTGCCATCAATAATTCATATTCTAATAAATCCTTATAGAATGTGATTTAAACTATGGTTACACATTTTTGAACAAAAATTTAGAAATCTAAGCATATACAAAATTTAGAGGATCAATCCTACGACATTTTTCCTTGTCTCAGATTCTTTTTAATTACTTTGCTGGTTTTCTTGTAAAACAAAAATTTACTTAGGAGAGAGTAGAGCAATAATTGAAATTACATTAGAAGTAGCACATATCTAAAACACCAGAATAACAGGCACTCCAAGCATGGTTTTAGTCTTACACATTGCTACTCTGGGTGTCAAAAAACTAGTGTAGATTCTCCACAATTGTCTAATTTATCCTGTGTATATAAGTACGTGGTTTTGCCCATGCCATGTTTCCCAACTTTTCTGCTTCTTGCCTATTCATTATTATTATTATTATTATTATTATTATTATTATTATTATTATTATTATTATTATTATTATTTTGCGGGACTGGGGTTCGAACTCACAACCTTATACTTGCCACGCAGGCACTTGTGCCACAGAGCTATCTCCCCAGCCACTTGCCTATTCATTATTTATCCCTTAAGTTTTTGGTTTCCAGTCAGCTCTGTTATACCTTTCCATTTGTATTTCTTCTTGTGAGTTTTTACTCTAGGCAGACACAATGTTTACACATGTAGGTCTGGATTATTTCACTTATGAGTACATCTTCAAGATACATCCATTTATATATAAAGTCTTCTAGTTTATCATTCTTTATAGCTGAACAGTATTCTATTGTGTAAAAACACCACATATTTTTCAACCATTCTTCCGATAATGGGCATCTTGGTTATTTCCAAGATTTGGCAATGACCAATTGTGCTGCTAAAACAGAGGTGGAGAAACATTACTAGGATATGATATTTTGATTTCTTCTGGGAGAATTCTTAGTAGGGGAATAGCTGGATTGAATGGGATTTCCAGTCCTAGTTTACTGAGGAGCATCTACACTAATGTCCACAATAGCTGCACCAATCTGCATTCCCACTAACAGAGAATTGCTCCTTTTCCCCCACACCCTCTCCAACATTTGTTGTTGGTTGATTTCTTTGTGATAGCCATTCTTTCTGAAGTCAGAGGGTATCTAAGTGTTCTTTTAATTTGCACTTCACAGATGGCTAGCGATGGGGAGCATTTCTTCATTTATTTATAAGCGTCTAGAATTTCTTCCACTGAGAAGTGTGTGGTCATCTCAGATGCCCATTTCTGGAATGGGTATTTAAATTTTGGAACCTAATGTTCTTTAATTCTTTGTAAATTGTAGACAGAAGACCTTTCTCTGAATACTTATTAAAATTTCTTCAAACTTTGTGGGCTGTCTTTTCACTTTGTTGATAATTTCTTTTGAGGTGAAAAAAAAACTCAGTAAGATGAGGTCCTAGGTTTTAGTTCTTTCAAGTATTACATACGCATTTTGATTTTTGTCCATGAACCATTGGCCTATCCTGATGTCTTCAAGATTTCCCCCTACTTTCTCTCCCAGGAGATTTAGTGTTTCTGATTTAATATTTAACTCTTTAATCCATTTTGAATTTAGTTTACTGCGTGGTGATAGACCCGTGCCACATTTTAGTTTTTGACATATTGAGAGCTAGTTTTTGTAGCACCATTTGTTAAAGAGACTATCTTTATTCCAGTAAACATGTTTCACCTTTGTCAAACATAATATGGCTGAGTGAGTTTCTGTTTGCTTCTGCATCTTCTAATCTATTGCACTCATCCTCAGTTCTATATTTTTGCTAATGCCATGCTGATTTTACCACTGTCACTTTGCAGTATAATTTTAGGTCAGGAATTCTATTATCTCCTGCCTTGTCTTTGTTGCCCAAGATTGTCTTTGAAATTCTAGGTCTTTTGTACTTCCAAATAAATTTTAGTAATTGTTTATCCAGGTGTGTGAGGTATGTTGATGGCATTTTGGTAGGGATTGCATTAAATGTGTAGGAAGCATGGCCATCCTCACCTTGTTTGTTTTTCCTGTCAGGGAGCAGGCAATGTCTTTTCATTTTCTGAAATATTCAAGGATACCTTTTGTTCACAGCACTGTAATTTTCATTGAAAAGATCATGTACTTCATTAGTTAGGTTAATTTCTAGGTATTTCATTTCCCATCGATCAATTGTAAAAGATAGTTTCTGTAACTTCTCTCTCAGTGTGTTTGTTATCTGTGTAGAGGAATGCTATTGAGTTTTTGGTGTTGACTGTGTATTCTGCTATGCTACTGAATTTGCACGTTGATTCTAGGAACTTCTTGGTGAAGTTTTTGAGTCTTCCAAGTAACCTATTTTATCATCTGCAAATAATGATATTTTAAATTCTTTACCTATTCTTATTGCTTTTATTTTTATTTCTTGTCTATTGGCTCTCACTAATGATTCCAGAACTATATTGAATAGGAGTGGTGAGAGAGGACATCCTTGTATTGTATCACATATCAGTAAAGCACTTCAGTTTTTCCACACTTAGAATTATATTAGTCATAGATTGTCATAGATGGCTTTTATCAAATTGAGTTAGCGACCAACTTTGCTAATTTCCTGTAGAACTGTGAACATGAATGAGTGTTAGACTTCATCAGAACTCTTCTCTGCATTAGTTAAGATGATCATGTGAATTTTGGCTTTGGCTCTGTTGGTATAGTGTATTACATTTATAAATTTGCATATGTTGAAGCATCCTTGCATCCCTGGAATGAATCATACCTGTTCATGGTGTATAATCTTCTTAACGATTTGTTGTATTCTATTTGGGCAGATTTTTACATCTATGTTCATGAGAAACATTGAGCTGTAATTTTCTTTTTGGGTGCATCCTTCTCTACTTTTGACATCAATATAATATGTGCTTCCAAGAATGATTTGGGGAGGATTGTTTTCTTTTAAATTCCACTGAAGAATTTGAGGAATATTGGGATTATAGCTTCTGTGAATTTCTTATAGAGTTCAGTGGTGAAGCCATCAGCACCTTGACTTTTCTTTGTCAGTAGGCTTTTTATTACATTTGTATTTTATTGGCAGTTATTCAATTATTGAGATTTCTTATATCTTCTTGATTCTGTTTTGGTAAATTGTACCATTCTAGCAATCTGTTCGTTTCATGTGTATTTACATTTCTATGACAATAAAGATTCTCCAAGTATCTATTAGTGATCTTCTGAATTTCCACTGCATCTGTAGTAATTTCACCCTTTTAAATCTTTACTGCTTAAATTTTAGATTTGTCTTTCTTCTTTTAATTCTTTGTATTATTTTCTTTGTCTCAATTGAATTAGTTTCTCTTCTATATATATATAATTTCCTGCCATCTTTGGGTTTTGGGTGTGGTTTGCCTTCCTTTTCTAGATAATTTAGCTGCAGCATTAGAGTATTTATTTGTTTCTGTTCTATTTTCTTAATGTGTTAGCTCACAGCTATAAATTTCCCTCTAAGAACTGCTTTCATGAATTCCATAAATATCAGGACATTGTGTTTGAATTTTTATTGAATTGTAAATAATATTTAATTTCTTTTTTAACTTCATCTGTAACTCACTGGTTGCTGAGGAGGGGCTTATTTAATTTCCTTGTATTTTTGTTTTATTGAGGACTCTTTTGTCATTTATTTCCAGTTTCATTACACTGTGGTCAGATAATATGTATGGGATAATTTATGTTTTCCTTGCGTATACTTAATCACGACCTATGGGCTAGTATGTGGTTGTTTTTATAAAATATCCATGTCTAGCAGAAAAAATTGTTGTTTTTTTTTTAACAAGTGGTTGTGTGGACCACTCTCTATATATGCACTACATCCAGCTCTTGCAAGTTCTCAGTCAGATCTACTACTTACTTGCTAATTTTTTGTCTGCATGACCTATCTTGGGAAAAAGGAATGGGAAGGTCTGCTGTTAGGATTGTGGTATTGGATAGTAGATTTTTTCATGACCATTTAGATTTGTCTTATATTCTTGATGCTTCCATGTTGGGCATATACATACTTATAAGTGCTGCCTCTTCATCTTAAAATTATCCCATAACCAGAATATAGTGGCTTTCTTTATTTTGTTTGATCACTCTTGGTTTGAAGTTCAGACTATCTGAAAACTGGATTGTTAATCCTCTTTTTCCCCCCCAATTTTTGGTCTGTAAACTTATATTAGTAACCCTACAGAAGAAAAGCTTAGTGATACTATGACTGTATAAAATAAGTACTTGCGCTTAAAATTCTGTCTTTCTGAGTATCAAACATCTTAGCCTTAACTTTGAATTTGTATTATGTATGAATTTTTGATATTCTAATAAATCAATATAGAATATGATAAAAGCAGTTACTTTTTTTACACAGCAGCTTAGAAATCTAAGAATGTACAAAATTATAGCATGTCAATACTTTGGTATTTTTCCTAGTTTTTTACTCTCATTTAATAGCATGTTTGCTTTCCTGTAAACCAACCATTTACTTGAGAGACAGTATAGCAGCAACTAAAATTACACTAGAAGCAGTACACATCTAAAAGACCAGAATGACAAGCATTCCACGTATAGTTTTAGTGTTACGCATTGCTATCTTCTGCTGATAAACCTTTTGGACATTCTTAGGACCGTTATCTAATTCATTCTGTGCATGGTTTTGCTCCTGCCATGGTTCCTATGTTTTCTGCTTGCAGTCACTTCTTTGATTAACCTTTAAGTCCTTGATTTACATACAGTTGTTTTATGCCTCTTCATTCTTATTTCTTCTTCTGTGTTCTCACACTATGGAGACTATATGATATCTATACGTTTTGGTCTGGTTTATTTCACTTACAAGTATATGTTCAAGATACATTCACTTATACATGAAATCTTCCAGTTATTATTCTTTATAGGTCAATAATATTCCATTGTATAAAAATACCACATCTTTTTCAACCATTCTTCAAATGATGGGTTTTTGGTTGTTTCCATGATGTGGCTATTACAAATTGTGCTGCCATAAACATAGGTGCACATATATAACTATACCATGATGCTTTTCACTTCTCCTGGGAAAATTCCCAGCAGGGTTATAGCTGGACTTAATGGGATTTCCAGTTTTAGTTTTTAGAAAAGTCTCCACATTGCTCTCCAAAATGGTCACACCAGTCTACATTCCCACCAGCAGAGGAGCAGTGTTACTTTCCCCCCACAGCCTCTCCAAAATTTGTTTTTGGTTGATTTCTTTATGGTAGCTATTCTTTCTGGGGTGAGATGGTATCTAAGCATTGTTTTCATTTGCATTTTTCATATGGCTAAGAAGATGGAGCATTTCTTTACGTATTCACAAGCTTGTTGAATTTCTTTCTCTTGGAAGTGTGTGTTCATCTCAGATGCTGATTTCTGGATTGGGTCTTTGAATTTTGGGACCCTGATGGATTTTAGCTTTTTATGAATTGAAGACAGAAGACCTTTGTCTGAATACTTATAAGTTAAAATCTTTTGAAATTATTGTGTTGTCTTTTCACTCTGTTGGTAATTTCTTTTTATGTGCAAGAACTTCTTAGCTGCAGGAAGTTGATCCTTTCTTGTGTTAAATGTGCATTTTGATATTCATCCATGAACTATTTGTCTACCCCTATGTCTTCAAGAATTTCTCCCACTTTTCTTCTGGGAGATTTAATGTTACTCTTGTAAAATTTGGCTCTTTAATCCATTTCAATTTTAGTTTGGTCCATGGCGATAGACCTGGGTGAAGTTCTAGTTCTGGTCATATGGAGTGCCAGTTTTTCCAGCACCATTTGATAAATGGCTGTCTTTCTTCTATTAAATATGTTTGGCCCCTTTGTGGAAGATAAGGTGGCTCAATGTGCTTGTGTTTGCTTCTGCATTCCTAGTTTATTCCACTGATTGTCAGATATATATATATTTTTTGCCAATACTATGTTAATTTTATCACTGTAGAATTGTACTATAACTTTAGGTCAGGAATTATATTGCCTCCTGCCTTGTCTTTGTTGCCCTGGATTGTCTCTGCAATTCTAGGTCTTTCTTGCTTCCAAATGAATTAAATAAATGATTCCTCCAGGACTGTGATATATGTTGATGGTATTTTGATAAGAATTGCATTAAATCTGTATAACAATTTAGGGAGTATTGACATCTTCAAAATGTTGATTTTTCCTATCCAGGAGCAAGGAATATCATTCCATGTTGAGAAATCTTCTAGGATCTCTTTTTGAAGAGTACTACAGTTTTCACTGAATAGGTCTTTTACTTCTTTAGTTAGGTTAATTCTCACATATTTCATTTTCTTTGGTGGGATTGTAAAAGGTATTGTTTTTCTAATTTCTCTCTAGGTGTGTTTGTTTTCTTTGTACAGGAATGCTACTAATATTTGTGTATTGACTTTATATCCCGCTATGCTACTGAATTTGTGTATACATTCTAGTAGCTTCTTGGTGGAGTTTTTGTTTTGTTTTGTTTGTTTGTTTGTGTGTGTGTGTGTGCGTGTGTGTGTGTGTGTGTGTCTTCTAAGTAGATTATCATGCCAGAACTATATTGAATAGGATTGGTGATAGAGGGCATTTTTGCATTGTACCAGAGTAAAAGACTTCAGTTTTTCCCCATTTAGAATTGTGTTAGCTGTTGTATTGTCATACATGGTTTTTATCCAACTGAGGTAGAGGCCCTCTATTCCCATTTTCTGTAGTACGCTTAACATGAATGAGTTTTGGACTCTGTGAAAAGCCTTTTCTGCATCTATTGAGAAAATCATGTGAGTTTTGGCTTTTGTTCTATGGATATGGAGTAATACATTTATAGATTTGCTTATATTGAACCATTCTTGCATCCCTGAGATAAATCTTACCTGGTCACGGTGTATAATCTTCTTGATGATTTGCTGTTTTCTAGTGGTGAGAATTTTTTGAGGATTTTTGCATCTATGTTCATGAGAGAAATTTGCATGTAGTTTTCTTTTTTAGTTCCATCTATCTCTGGTTTATGTATCGGTGTAATACTTGCCTCTAGGAATAATTTTGGGAAGATTACTTCATTTTAAATTTTGTTGAAGAGTACTGGGATTAAGTGTTCTTGGCTTTTCTTTGCTGATTGGCTTTTTATTACATTTTGTATGTCATTCATTTTTATTGGGTATCGACAGTTCTTATGTCTTCTTGATTCAGTTTCAGAAGTTTGTATGAACCTGTCCATTTCATCTGTATCTTCAATTCTGTGAGAGTAACGATTCTTATAATATCTATTAATAATCCTCTGAATCTCTTCTGGCTCTGTAGTAATTTCACCCTTTTCATTCCTTATTGCCTGAATTTGGGTCCTTTCTTCTTTTTGATGAGTTTAGCTAGGGGCTTATCAATTTGTTGAATTTTTCACAGAGGCAGCTTTTTGATTCATTAATTCTTTGTATTGTTTCCTTTGTCTAGATTCAATTAATTTCTACTTTAATCTTTAAAATTTCCTCCCATCTTAGGGTTTTTGCTTTTGTTTGCTCTTCCTTTTCTAGTTGGGTTAAGTTCTCTAAAATAGTATTTATTTATTCCTGTTCTGTTTTCTTAACGTGTAAGTTCAGAGCTATAAATTTCCCTATCAGAACTGCTTTGATTGCATCCCATAATTCCAGTAGGTTGTGTTTGAATTTTCATTAAATTCTAGATATTGTTTAATTTCATCTGTAACCCACTGATTGCTGAGAAAGGTTTTTTTTTTTTTATTTTTTAATTTTAAAATTTTATTTATTTATTTATTTATTTATTTATTTATTTATTTAATGGTCGGCTCAGCCTTCCCTGAGGGCAAGGCTGGCGCAGCATGTGGTGCCCGGGATCGAAACGCAGTCACTGCAGCCACCCAAGCTTTCCTAAGCAGGCGCTTTAGACCACTGAGCCATCCTGCTGGGCCCCGAGGAAGGTGTTTTTTAATCTCCATGTATATTTCTCTTATTTGGAGAATTACGTCCATTTACAATGATGGTTAAAACTTGAAATGTAGTAACTTATGATTGACTCTTTTTTTTTTTTTTTTTTTTTTTTTTTTTTTTTTTTTTTTTTTTTTTTTTTTTTTTTTTTTTTTTTTTTTTTTTTTTTTTTACTAACTGTTGTTTACCCCTTTTTCTCATGTATTTAATTGGTTGCCTTATTTGGTGAGTGTTTAGAGAGGGTCATTTTGGTCCACCTCTAAAATATTTTAAGTAGTCTATGTTGCATTGTCGTTAACATCATGAAATTCTTTCTTTCTTTCTTTCTTTCTTTCTTTCTTTCTTTCTTTCTTTCTTTTTGTCATGGAAGTATTTTACTTTTCCCTCATACTTCAAGGAGATCTTTGCAGGGAATAGCCATCTGGGTTGGGATATGTTTTCATGGAGGACTTGAAGAACTCTGCTCCATGATCTTCTTGACCACATGGTTTTTTGAGAGAAATTTGCCATTATTCTAATGGGTTTTCTTTTAAATGTGATTTGTTTGTTTTCTCTAGTGGTTTTTACCATACCATTCTTTTCTTGGATTTCTGGGATCTTGACTATTATATCTCTCTGTGTGTTTTTAGTTGGTTGACATTATTTGGAGTTCTGTATGCTTCAATTATTTGAATGTCAGATTGTTTTCCCACATTTAGGGCGTTTTCTGCTATTAATTATCACCATATTCTTTTTATGTCATTTGTATTGACTCCTTTCTCATTTAACTCAACGTTGGTCACCTTTGCATCATCTTGCAGAAGTTTAATTATTTTTTCCTTCATCCTCATTGTTTTTAGGAGATCGTTTCTTAACTTTTTACTAGCTGCTATAGTGTATTAAAGATGTGCAACACTGTCTTCAATTTAATTGACATGACTTTGTCAGTTTATGACTGAGATTTTATTTTGCTGTGTGTCTATTTGTGTCTTCTTCATACAATCAGTTTCTTTCGTATGTGCTCATTTAAGTAGTCCATCGTTTTTCTAATGTCCTTTAATTTTTTATCAATGTCTTTTTCAGAAGGAGTTACTAATTCTTTCATTATGGTTATCCCTTTTTTTTCTACTTAAGGGATTATTTCCGATCTGAATTCCTCTCTGTCTTTCTCCAGTTGTTCCTTTCCTTCAGACCCTATTAATTCAGAGATGTCTTTTTTTTATTTCAGAGGTTATTTCTGATCTGATTTACCCCATGTGTTCCTGCAGGTTTTTTTTTTTTTTTTTTTTTTTTTTTTTTTTTTTTTTTTTTTTTTTTTTTTTTTTTTTTTTTTTTTTTTTTTTTTTTTTTTTTTTTTTTTTTTTTTTTTTTTTTTTTTTTTTTTTTTTTTTTTTTTTTTTTTTTTTTTTTTTTTTTTTTATTTTTTTTTTTTTTTTTTTTTTTTTTTTTTTTTTTTTTTTTTTTTTTTTTTTTTTTTTTTTTTTTTTTTTTTTTTTTTTTTTTTTTTTTTTTTTTT
>PVJA010052186.1:0-12517 GCA_004027025.1 Myocastor coypus
TTTTTGGTTAGGAAAACAGCTTTTAAGGGTATATATGTATCCTGTTTGAGATCTGCAGATTATATGTTTGACTTGTTAGAAGAAGAGCATTGGAACTAAAAATGTGATCTTGAAAAGACAAGGCACATTTGGCTCACTTTGGCAAGAAAATTACTTGCCAAATGGTCTGCATTACATTTAAGTGCTCCAGGAAGTTCTTCTAGCTTGGAGATTGATACTAGACAGAAACTTTTTTGTTTGTTTGTTTGTATTTTTGTTTATTTTAGACAACATTTGGCAACTTTTTCAAAGATAAACCCTTGGAATTATGGCATATTAGAACTTGTACTCTTCTTAGAGAAATGTCAAAAAAACTATCCTATAATAACTGCTTTGGTAAGTTATAGAGAACTATAGCATCTTAAGTATATATGTGCTAAATGTTTTTTATTAAAAATTGTCTTTTCATAATTGAAAAAATATATAAATGGTAGGTAGAATATCAGTTCCCAAATATGACCAAGTCCTAAGTGAGTGTTGTGTTGACTAGGAAGGTTACCCTGGTTACCCAAGTGGGCCAAGATAATCACAAGAATGCTTCACAGCAGAAAAGGAAAGCAGGGAGAAAGTCAGAGACAGAGATATCATGATGGAAGTTGGGTCAGAGTGGTGCTAATGTCTGACTTTGAAAATAGGAGACTGCCAGGTCTGGTGGCGCAATCCTATAGTCCCAACACTTGGGAGGCTGAGGCAGGACTGTTGCGAGTTTGAGGCCAGTCTGGATTACATAGTGAGATCTCATCTTTTTTTTTTTTTAAAAAAGGAAGAAAAACAAATGCAAGTGGGAGATGATACATACTCTTACCAATGTGAGTGGCTTCCAGTAGTCTGAGAGGGAATAGAGAAGAATTCTCTCCAGTAGCTTGTTTTTTAAAAAGCATTTATGAAGATACCTTAGTTTTGGCATAGTCAAGACCTGTGTCATACTACCAACCTAAAATTCTTTGGCAATATATTTGCAGGCTTTTTTCAGTCCACTAAGCTTGGCAGCAAAATTTGCCACAATAGCAACAGAAAAGTAATGTATGGGCTGGGGAGATAGCTCAGCAGTCTAAGCATGAACCCCTGGTACCTCATGCCATGCCGGTGCCCCCAGGACCCCTGGTGCACTGTTTAGGCCACCAAAACTGGGTGTGGTGGCACATGCCAGTAATGCCAGCACTGGAGAGGCTAAGACAGGAGGATCATTACAAGTCCAAGCTGTGCAGTGAGACCCTGTATCAAAGGAAGGAAGGGAGGGAGATAGGAAAGAAAGAAGAAAACTAATGTACTATCTCATAGAATTTTTCTTTATTCACATATTTACAATTGTTTCATTTAGCTGAAATACTATTTCATACATTAGATTTCTAACAGAATCACGGTGCCTAATCCTGACCAGCCGGAGAAAGTCCAGATCAGTAAATCACTTCTGAATGCATGTCTGGTGAGTCATGGGGGAGTCCCTTGTGGCTTCCTCTCTGCTCTTTCTTATTCTGCTTCAAAGAGGCCACAAAGTGGCCAGCTTTCCTGATGGGCCCTTTTTAGCTCTGGATCCAGATAATTATGTACTGAAAATCTCTGAAACTATGAAGCAAGATAATCTTTTTCTCCTTTAAAGTTGTTTCGGGCCTGGGGCTATCTAGTTCAGAGGTTACAGTGCCTGCCTGGAAACTGTAAGGTCCTGAGTTTGATTCCTGGTTCTAGTATCACCTGTACCACTACTCAATATTCTCAATATTGGGGCCAGGGAGATAGCTCAGTGGCACAAGTGCCTGCCTGGCAAGTTCAAGGTTCTGAGTTCAATCTCTGGTCTACTATAAATAAATAAATAAATAAATAAATAAATAAGTAAGTAAGTAAGTAAGTAAGTAAAGTTGTTTAAGTCCAGCAAAGAAAATCTCATTAAGATACCATGCCTGCCCAAAGCACAAGCAAGATAATAATGAGAAAGAGAAATGGCTGCTAAGGAGATCTGACGAAAAATTAGTACTTTGCTTAAGTGTGGGGTGTTATAAGGTTTTGCTCTCACAAATATAAATGAAGATAGTATTCATCAACTTCATATAATTGAACATCCTTTTTTTTTTTTTTTTTTTTTTTTAATGAGCAGAACATATTTATTGAGGGAAAGAAAGCTCCTGTCTGAGCGTGACAGGAGGAGGTCCCCGAGTGGGTGTCCCCCAGGAATAATCTAACATGCTTTCTCCATTATTAGTCATATACAAAAGGAAATTACAAAGTTTTCTTTTTTAGTATCTTTATGATTATATCTTCACAAAATCTGTTAAGAGTGACCTCAGGGGCCCGGCAGGATGGCTCAGTGGTCTAAAGCGCCTGCTTAGGAAAGCTTAGGCGGCTGCAGGGACCAAAGTTCGATCCCCGGCACCACATGCTGAGCCAGCCCTGCCCTCAGGGCAGGCTGAGCCGGCCGTAAAAATAAGTAAACAAACAAACAAAAGTTCTGAAACAAGGAAAAAAAAAAGAAACTATGGTTTCAAAAGAAAGAAAGAAAGTATGGCTTAGTTTCTGGTACACTCTTGTGCTCATTCATAGATTCATAGTAACCACAAACAGAAGGCATAGTTTTTTTTCTTGCATTCTTGTCTGAAGACTCCCAAATACTAAAGATTTCTGGTTGCTCTAACAGAAGTCAGTATCAAACACCAAAGAAAAATGACTTCTCATAATAGAAACCCTGTGTTTGATTTGTAAATATTTCCTAACCACAAACACATTTTTTTCCTCATGTCACATCACAAATGATAGATAGCCCAGGGAAGAATAACCCTTTTCCATGGAGAGTTTTTGGTGCTGTCAGGGTTGGAAGGCTTCATTGTCTCTCTGTCTGTCTTTGACTTGTTAATTTCATACTGACACCTCCTAAAATTGCACTCTTATGAAGGAGACTCCTCTGAAGAGGACATGTAAATATAGCACCAAAAATGCCCAGCACTGCCTCTTTAGCTCCCTTTTATACCTACTTATTTTAAGATTAATTTTTCAACATTGCTCAAATTCCCACAGAATTTTGTAATATTACTGCCATGTAACATGAGGGACAACATGCTTATAGTACCTAGGAATTTGAATTTCAATTGCTAGGATTATGGTATCCATCAGAATAACACATTTAATAATTTACAGCCTCCCAAGAGCTGGGATTCTAGGGTGTGCCACCAGGCACAGTCTCAATTGCCATCTCAGTGTGCCCTGGGGGCGGGGTTGGCATGGCACACCGGGGATCAAACCCCTGGCCCCCACTCCTACTTGCAGGCACTATAATCTGCAGAGCTGTTTGGCCGGACCTCACATTTAATAATATAGGGGGAGTTTAAGGGATGCTACTAGGAGACAGATACGATAAAAATACATGCAATGAGACTTCATATTGTATAAAATTAATAGAAACATGATAAAAGGAATAATAACTAAAGAATTAACCCAAACTTTTAAAAATTATACTGACTTTATGAAATCCATAGTAATTTTTTCTGGCTTGGTCCACATCCAGATTACTTTCAGGATATTTTGATTCTTGCTCTCCTACACTTAAAGAGATTATGATCAGTATATGCCTATATTTTCCATGAATCTCTAGGATTTTAATTGGACTGCACCCTTTTAAAGGGGATTATTCCTCATTTCCTAAAGAAAGTATTTTCCAGGAGCAGAGATAAACTGAAAAGTAAAACTGACCAAAGAATTGGTGTCTGTTCTCTTCAGAACGGTTCTGCTCTGAGGGGTTGCCCTGACACATTCCTTTCCTTCTTTTTTTTTTTTTGTTTCTTAGTTTTGGTGCAAGGTCTCACTATACAGTTTGGACTCATAGTGATCCTCCTGTCTCAGCCTCCCCAGTGCTGAGATTACAAGCATGTGTGCCAACACACCTGAGACTCTGGGGTTGTCATGGCATGCAGTACTGGGGTTTGAAGTCCAGACCTTGTGCTTGCCAGGCAGGTGCTTATGTGGCTGAGCTACCTCCCCAGCCCACAATTCCTTTCTTATAGCAAGTAGACAAGTTATTATTTTTCTAGATTCTACTTCTTTTCTGCTATAAAATTAAATAAAGTACGCATACTGGAGAGAGCTCTGATTATAAATAAAAAAGTGCTTGTTTCACAAACTTCTTTTTCTTTCTTTCTTTCTTTCTTTCTTTCGTTTTTTTGAGATAGGGTCTCACTATGCAGTTCAAGCTGGCCTTGAGCTTGATATTGTAGCCCAGGCTGGTCTCAAACTCACACTGATCCTCTGCCTCAGCCTCCCAAGTGCTGGGATTACAAGCATGCACCATCATGCCTGGTGCACAAACTACTTTAGGTGTACATGTAAGTATAAAAATAAATAAATCTATATATCCACCTAGTTTTAAGATATATTACCATATTTTCATATATATTTCAGCTCTTTAAAATAGATAATACTGGGCTGGGGAGATAGCTCAGTATAATAAGTGTTTGCCTGGCAAATGCAAGGACCTGAGTTTAATCTCTGGATCCGCAAAAACAAAAAAACAAAAAAACCCCTAAAATATGTCTAATTCTCACACAGATTCTTTCACATTGAACATGTATCAAGATGTACATGTATCAAGAAATAATGTATGCAACTTTTGTTTTAAAGTTGTACATAAATAGAGGTTATTATATATATCCTTTGTCAGCCCCTTTTTTTATTTCCTTACTCAGTATTGAGATGTATCCATGCTAGTACATATAGATTTAGGTTATTCATTCTTACTAAAGAATAAGCATTGAAATGCATGAATAAGCAAGTTTACCTGTTTTCCTACTAATGTACTTCTACTATTACTACTGCTTTCTTGCTATTTTTAAAAAAGCTATTATATTTATCCTTGTTATTTGTTAGTTTAGGAAATTACCCTAAGTTTGGTTAAGAAATTAATTGACTCGCCAAAAATTTAGTCGTGTAAGAAAAGAATGGAACTGATGTTAGTGCACTCAGACGCCATTATTAGTCTAAATCATCATTGTACTAGGTCATATTGATGTAGGGAAATGATCCCCAGCCTGATGAGTTTGTGTTCTCTAGAACTGATGAATGAATTTTAGGAACAAATGGAGGTTATGAACAGAATAGATTTATTAAGAGAAAGATTTCTGTCTGGGAAGAGGGACAGAAGGGGACCCAGGCGTGCTGCCCGGGAAGTTGTCTTCTCCAGGCGTTCCATAGAGGAGAACCATGTGGTGAGGTCGGTCTGAGGCTGTGGAGAAGACCTGGGACCTGGCTTGGGTGGGTATGAGATGGGACAGAACTGTGGTCAACCAATGAGATAACAAGAACCATTGCTCAGGTAAAACAGATTAAAATCAGAGTCCACTGGGAAGGCAAGTCACGTAGCAAGTGGGCAAGACCACCACCTACTGAGCTTGGACTCCTGGCTCTTTCTAGGCTCTTTCAAGGTGATTGATACCTACTTAGAATATCAATCCCAGATGCCCATCCCTAGGGAAGTATGTAGTAGTTTTGGTTTATCTGTCTTGAGATCTAGGCTGTAGTGGAGGAGTGTCTGTCTCTAGTGTCTGAGGGCCTGGCCCTGTCTGACTGCCTATAATATTTCTAACTCAGCTACCTACGATAATATTAAGTGAAGACCTCTAATTTCCAAGAGAAAAAATATTTAAATAACACAATAAGGGAAACATGAGTTGGTCAACTTGTAGAATTAACAAGACTCAAGCTAATCGTCTCTCTGGGCATAATTCGCTGTCAATGAAATGAACCTTTACTAAAAAGCCTGTCTTTTGCTCTTAAGAGTTGAGAAAACTATTTTCCTCCAACTTATAGGAACTGTATAATACTCCTCAGTAAATACTCAATATCTTACTGATTTAAATATTGCTTGCTTGGGGCCAGGGACATAGCTCCATGGCACAGGTGCCTGCATGCAAATGCAAAGTCATGAGTTCAAACCCGGTCCTGAAAAAAAAAAAAAAAAAAAACTGCTTGCTCTGCGCTTCAACTGATTAGGTCATCTGCACATAGGCAAATATCAAGATACAAACTAAAGACACTACCGTCACTTGTAGAGAGAAATAGGAAATATGGATATGGAAATGAATTCAATAGTAAAAAGAACTAAGTCAGCCGGGCTTGGTGATACACGCCTGTAATCCCAGCACTCGGGAAGGTGAGGGAGGATTGCAGGTAGAGGACAGAACAGCAAATTCAAGGCTAGCCTGCATTACATAACATCCTTTGTTACTATTGACAACTAAATTATTTGATCATCCATGGAGAATGATTAAAAACTGAAAAAACACACAAACTCTAGGCAAACCTTCATATAATACAGTTGGAATATTAATCCAACTTTTATTCTACCAATTTCTAAGAAGATAAATGATTTCATTGTTACTCAAATCTTCAGATTCTTTCTTTCTTTTTTTTGATCCAGGGATTGAACTCAGGCCCTCATGCTTGCCAGGCAAGTGTTTATTCTACTGAGCTATCTCCCCAGTCCCCTTCACAGTTTCTTACAGTGACTGAGAAAGGGGCTAGACTTCTACATCAAAGCAGGCCTTTTATACACATTCTCATACTTAGCTTTTCAACTCACCCCTTACCTAGCCCCACAGTGATACAGAATTGCAGATTTTCACACACCAGTGATATTCTTTAGAAATACCTTGAGAAGGAACCCAGTAGTTACTGCTTTAAACTGTTTTTTATGAAAAGGCATACTGAGTATTCTTCCTAGACAATCACACAGAAACTAGGGTCAGAACTTAGCTACTATGGCTCTCCTGGCAAAGGCCCATCCTGCTTTTTCAGAGTGTTCTTTTATCTTCCTTTTTTCTTTGACTGAGCTAAAGCTCATTCTGTTGAGCCAGTTCTCTCACTCTTCAATTTTACATTTTCAAATAAATTTTGCTACTGCTTAAAATACAAGTAGTACTCAGTGAAGTTCTTAATATACTCTTCCTTTCTTTCTTTTCTTTTGTTTTTTGGCAATGTCAGGGATCAAATTTAGGACTTTGCCCTTACCAGGCAATCACTTATCCCATTGAGCTATCCCCCCAGCTCTGTGCTTTGTTTCTTTTTTAAAAAAATTTATTATTATTATTATTTTTTTTTTTTTCTTGTTTCAGAACCTTTGTTTGTTTATTCACTCATTTTTATGGCCGGCTCAGCCTGCCCTGAGGGCAGGGCTGGCGCAGCATGTGGTGCTGGGGATCGAACCGCGTGGTCCCTGAAGCCACCCAAGCTTTCCCAAGCAGGCTCTTTAGACCACTGAGCCATCCCGCCGGGCCCTGTGCTTTGTTTCTTTAACAACCAAGATTTTCAAAGTGTTTCAAATGAAAACCTGAATTCTTAAAAACTCCATTAATAAGAGATCTCATCCGGTTTATGTTACAGAAGTCAATTTTTTTTTTTTTTTTTTTTTTTTTTGTCTTTTTGAGACAGGGTCTCACTATGCAGGTCAGGCTGACCTTGAGCTCACTTTTGTAGCCCAGGCTGGCCTTGAACTTGCACCGATCCTCCTGCCTCAGCCTCCCGAATGCTGGGATTACAGGCGTGCGCCACCATGCCTGGCTACATAAGTCAATTTTAAAAATAAGTAGCTCATATAGTGTTGCTCAGTTTTCTTTTCTCAAGACCAAGAGATAGAGGGATAGGGAAAGGGAGGAGGGAACTAAAAAGAATTAAGAGGGGCCTGGCAGGATGGCTCAGTGGTCTAAAGCACCTGCTTAGGAAAGCTTAGGTGGCTGCAGGGACCGCGGTTCGTTCCCCGGCACCACATGCTGCACCAGCCCTGCCCTCAGGACACGCTGAGCTGGCCATAAAAATAAATAAAGAAACAAAAGTTCTGAAACAAGAAAAAAAATAAAAATAAAAAATAAAAAATTCTTTAAAAAATAAAAAAAATAAAAAGAATTAAGATACATAATGTACATGTACCAACTCTCCATGGTGAATGTATGTAAACATGTACTAATAAAAATTAAAAATAGGAAAAAATGCTTCTTTTCCCAAAAGTATCTGATACTTCACTTTCTGGACCATTATCTTTCAAACTTAAACACTGTCAAACAGCTTAAATTTCTTTTTTTCAGCTTAAATTTTTTTAAATGACTGTATTTGTTTGTTTGAGACAGAGTCTTACTAGGTAATCCAGGCTGGACTTTTCACTATGTAACCCAGCTTAGCTCTGAACTCACAGTGATCCTCCTGTCTCAGCCTTCCAAGCCCTGGGATTACAGGTGTGTGCCTGAAACAACAGTGAACCTTGAGTATGCTTGTAATTTAGGAAGAAATAAATTTAAACTAAGTGTGGGTTACATCAGCATTATTTCCACATTAAAATACCGTTAAAACCAGGTGTGGTGGCACACACCTGTAATCCCACCACTTGGGAAGCTGAGGCTGGAGGATCAGTGCGAGTTTGAGACCAGCCTGGGCTGTTACAGAAGTGAGCTCAAGGCCAGTCTGAACTCCATAGTGAGATCCTGTCTCCAAAAGACCAAAAAGTAAAATAAAAAAAAACCCTTAAGGAATACCAAGTTACAAGATACCAAATGATATTTTCTTTGAGTCTAATTATTCTAAAAATATCTGGAAAACTTTCCCCTGATTTAAAAAGTTCATTGCAGAGGGCTGGCCAGATGGCTCAGCGGACTGAAATGCCTGCTTAGGCTGAGCTGAGCAGCTGGGGTGTGCGGCTCCTCCTATACCCTGAAAGGTGTGGTGGTGCACACCTACATGCCAGCACTTGGGAGGCTAAAGACAGGAGGAGCACTCTGAGTCCAATCTAGGTAGTGAGACCCTGCAGTCCCTATATATCCTGTACCAGACCCATAAAAATAAATAAGGGAATAAATAGTGCGTTGTAGCCAGGTGTAGTGGCAGATGCCTGTATATGAGCAGTTCGGGGACTGAAACAGGGAGACCATGGGTACACTGAGTTCAACACCAGTCTGAACTACACATCAAGACCTTGTCTGAAAAAACCAAACCGAACTTATTTATGAAATAAAAGTAAAAAATGTAGTTTGGTTCATAATATGGCAAAGAACTTTAATAATTACAGAAAGCATTAATATGCGCCGAATATTTACCACAACCCAGTTAGTACAATAAATACAAGAACCATTTTGCATAAAGATGCTAAAGTCAGAAAAGTATCTTAATAAAGAAAAGACGTCAAGTGAAGTTGCTCCTGGTATCATAGCCCAGTTAATCCCTAGCAAGATCACGAATTTAAGTCTAGCCTGGGCAAATTTGCAACTCAGCGAGATCCTGTCTTTAAAAAAAGACGCGGGGTGTATCTCAGGGTAAAGGCCCTGGGTTAACATTCAGTACCATCACTAGGGAGAAAAAAGGATAAAGATCCCAATAGGGTATGTCCAGACCCAAAGCCTAGGATCTTACTTAACCTACTTATATTTATTGCTGCAAACCAAGTTTTACTGCTTCACATTATCTAAGAATTTCTTAGGGCTTGTGGGGGATAGCTCAGCGGACTAAGCGCCTGCTTAGGCAATTGCGGGGATCAGAGTTTGGTCCCTGGCACCATATGCCCAGTGGGCCGCCAAATCCAGACATGATGGTGCTGCATAGTGAGACCCTGAACCAAATACATAAATAAATAAAAAAATCTTAAAAACAATGGCTCCTTCAGATCATATGATAACACGTGTATAATTGCCTTGCTGTTTAGAATGAACATATCACACAATTTTATTAATTACAACTGTTTAAAGTAATCTCCAGTAATCAACACATGTAAGGGCTACAGAATAAGATCTTTTTTTGGGTACAGCAGTTATTTCCTTCTCCGGCCTAAACTAGACATGAAATGCTGTCCCTGGATTCAAAAAGTTCCAGCAGTCCAGCTCTACAGAGCAGCGCTGCTTCCCAGAACCCCATCCTCACTTGGTCCAGGTTCCATTCTTATCTTCCAGACACTTGCGAACTCATGCTCGGCTGTAAATGGCCGAGGGCCACTCTAGGGGTATCAGCTAAAACATCAGTTACTAATACCACAGTCCTTTTCTTTGTCGGCAATCACCTATCCCAGTCACCAAACCCTTGGCCCGCCCATCACGAGGCGAACCAGGGCACAACCACCCCGCATCGTTTCGGGTTCGCCGAGGAACCGGCTTCCCGGCTCACCCCTCACGGAGTCAGGTGACACGCAAAGAGGGGCACGAGGGCTCTCAGTGCAAGGAGACCCCTGCAGGAAGGTCGGGGAAAGAGGGGAGCCCGGGCAAAAGGGCACTGAGTACAGGGAGAGTTAGGGGATCTGGGGAGGCAGGGGATCTGGGGAGGCAGGGGATGGGGTCGGCAAGAGAAGAAGACTAGGCGAGCCTGGACCCAAGGCCGGGGAGAGGAAGGAGGGGACCTGGAAAGCAGAGAACTCGGGCCGGGCAGTGGAGGGGACCGGGAGCGCATGGGCCCGGGACCAGGCTCCTCCCGCAGCAGCCGCGGGCAGTCCCGCGAAGGGTGACAGAGACGGATGGCACTGCCACGGACCCGCCGCCTCCCGTACACGTGAGCTCCCGGACGCAGCGATGCTCCGGATCCGCGCACGCTCACTGACACCGCCACGACCGCTGGGCGCTGCGTACCCGGCGCGCGCGGGTCCGCGAGACCAGCTTATTCGCGGAGGCGGGGCCTCGGGGGCGGGGCCTCGGAGCCTCGCGGGCAGGCCCGCCTGACGGCGGGAGAGCGCTGAGGCTGAGGCTGGGAGGCGTCCGCGGCGCCTAGAAGGGGTCAAAATTCCTGGAGATGTATCAGGCCGTGCCCGCGGCACTGCGCGTCCCCCAAACGCGCCCAGATAATGATGTCACATGGGGTCTCCGGGCCTGGCTGCCTGAACGTTGCCAACGTAACGGGGCAGTGAACGCAAAAAGCCCTGCTATGATTTGTTACCCCTAAAACTGTTGGAGACTTAAGTGTAAAAGCGACTCCCAAATGTCGGCAGACAGCTTTACCCTGCCTCCCGCCTCTGATGACGCCATCGCGTAGCGCCGACTTCCTCGCGTCAGTAGTGCTTTATCGCTTAGTCACGGCCTGGAAGGTTAACCGAGGCGGAGGCTCGCGCAGTCTTCAGTCTACGTCTGAGTAACCGGTTCGCGCTGCTCGGCGTCACAATACCTGTCGCGTGTCGTGTCCTTGCATCCCGAGTCCCCGGAAGTTCCCCGCCCTAGGGCCTGCGAGCCGCCTCACCTAGTGTCTGGACGCGTTCGGTGTCCACCTTCAGTGTTCCTCCCACCTCCCAAATAAGCCGGGAAGCGTCCCCGCTGGGGCGGGCGCCGCCTCTGGCCTTCTGGTACGGAGAGGCTCGTCCGCACTAGGTCCCCAGCCTTTGGAGTCAAGGTCTAGCCAAATTGTCCTGGCCAGGTTGGAATTTGCCATTCTCCCGCTTCAGCCTTCTCACTAGTTGAGATTACTGGGAATGTGTGTTCCTCTGCTTCAGGTCTCCTGTGTTTCTCAGGAAATGATTCCTTGACACCTACTGATGGAGGAGGTAGGGCGTGGCGAAGCTGGCTGCGGAAAGAAGCAGGACCCTTCAATTACAAGACCCGAGGTCGGCTTGACTTGGAGGAGCTCCCGGAAGATGTGGGCTGTGTATAAGGACGCAGACCCCCAGGCAAGCCCACTGTGTTTGCTTACAGGGTAGCCCATCCTGGGTCTCTCAAATCCAGGATATTTTATTTTTGCTTTGGTCCAGTTTGCAAAGCTAGTTCTTCCCATCCTGGAACCCAGAATCCTCAAGTTGTGGAACAGTGGCCAGCACCAGGCTAAGGGCTTGACTAGAGGAATCCAGGCCAGAGGCACAGAAGCTTCAGAAGAGAACTCGGGTGAACTGTCATGATGATTCCACATTTGTGGGAGGTGCCCAGACAGAACTCAGGGAAACTATTTTACATACAAATTCCCAACTTAGGATCTGTAAGGAATGTTTGCTCTATTGTCTAAAGGACAGAACCAGTAGCTATAAAAGTTTGTAATTTCTAAATCTCAGTTGCTAATATTAGTACTGCTAATTGTACTACTGTAACTAGGATACCATATCAGTCTTAAGGATTTTAGGAAAGCCAATAGTATGAGAAAAAAATAAAATAAAACAGTCTAGTAATCAAATAAGGAAGTTGTCTGTGTATAAGAAGGACTCTACATCAGATGAATAACTGTCCGTATAGAAAGAAAGGATGGCAAACATACCAAGATATCTTATTAGAAGCTTCTGGGCTTAATACACAGGTGCTGAGCAGATTATTTATTTAGCCTCTTAGCAGAAACCAAGTAATTTCAGTTTAAAAAGTTTTTTTCCCCCCAAGCTTCTAATTTCTAGGAGGTGAGAACTCTGGGGAGGGGCAGGTAAGATGAAGTCCTCAGGCTCTCAGTACCTCCTCCTTGCTTCCCTGTTCACTGCAATGTTCTTCCCATGACCTGGTCATAGTGGTTGTCACTATCAAGTCTACTCCTGTTATGCTTTGTATCTAGGTGTCCCCCCATAGCCTCATGCAGT
>PVJA010052187.1:0-12513 GCA_004027025.1 Myocastor coypus
AAAAAAAAAAAAAAAAAAAAAAAAAAAAAAAAAAAAAAAAAAAAAAAAAAAAAAAAAAAAAAAAAAAAAAAAAAAAAAAAAAAAAAAAAAAAAAAAATCCAGCCCCAGGTGAACTGTTGAATATACCTCTTTGAATGACTAGTGGGGAGAACAGAAGATCTGACCTACTGATCCCACCTATATTGCTGACATATGCCATTATAAACCAATAAACAATTATTTTAAGCTACTAAGCTTTGGATATTTCGTTACACAGCAAGAGATAACTGACCCATGTTTCTTTCTGCCGCCCTCCCCTACTCCTCTCAGTAATGCCCACCCACCTCTCAAGCTGAGAAATCTGCTTTGGGCTTAAGTATTTTACAAGGTTTACACAGATAATCATTTTCATTCTGTATATATTTATGTAAATGTATCCCACAAGCCTATTTACTGATTTGTAAACTGAAGATTCCATCTTCAACGAACTCTCTTAAGTGTCAATCACCCAAGACCCCAAATAATGACAACACAGAACAAAGTGAAAGGTATGCAATGAGTCTGGCAAACACACAGCATGTGGCTGGTAGGCAGAAGTGTGACTAAATGGGCAACATGGAAGAAAGTGGTTTGGGATTCAATTTTCCAAATCAGACAGAAGATTATTCTAATACATACATCTATATTCTCTGAGAACAGTGGTGGCATAGAGAATATGGGGACTAAGGAAGATTGTAAAGTATATCATAGGCAAGACAGCCACATGCCCTGAGACTGCAGGCTCCAAGAAAACCCAATACTGGAGCCAAACAGGAAACAGTTTTGACTGCATGAAGAAGAAGGAAGCCTAAGCATTTCACAAGAGCCCATAAAAGGGGGAGCAGTATAGAGCCTGCTTTTATTGATCTACAACTCCCCTGTGTGTTCTCAAGAGGAAAATGTCTTCTCTCATATATAAAGCTGTTGGTCATAGTCAAGAGTTTCCTGTTCCTTTGAAAAGATTCCAATATCCTTTAACTGAAATAGGAGCTCTAAATGACCTGGTGCTAAAGTTAGGTCTGAGATGCTAATCCCAGCTCTACTATATATTTAGCAGCCATGTGGCCCCAGGCAAAATACTTAACAACTCTGAGCCTCAGTTTCTTAATCTATAAGGTAGGAATTTTACATGTACACAGTATGCTGTTGTTATTACAACTAAAAAGGCACAATAACTGTCCAATAGTGCCCAGCACATATTAGTTGATGACTAAGTAGAGTTCCTTCTCCACAGCTGAATGCCCATAATGACTCTCAGAAGAAGAGACCTCACTTTAGTGAAGTTTGTGAGGTCCCAGGAAGGAGCTAAAGATTTCATAGGCCAAAGGCATATCTTAAGGCTTGATTAAGTTGATAAGGGAGCACAGGAACTAGATCCCTGTGTTAGTTTTTGTTTTTTATTGCACATTCCAAATATAATTAGCCCTTATGTCCATGGGTTCCACCTACATCAATTCAAGCAACCACAGACTAAAGATAATCAGGGGGAAAACTGTATCTGTACTGAATAGGTATAGATTTTTTTTTTTCCCCTTGTTAGTACTCCCTAAGCAACACAGAATAACAACTAATTTACAGCATTTATTTTGTATTAGGTAGTATAAGTACTCTACAGGTAAGTTTAGGTATACAGGAAGATGGATATAGGCTATATGTAAATACTATGCCATTTTATGCAAGGGACTTAAGCATTACAGATTTTGATATCCATAGGGTATCCTGGAACAAATGTGCCCTGGAGACCAAAGAACAACTGCAATCCTATACACCAGTCAAGCTACTACCTAAGGTTGTGCCATAGTGTTTTCTGCAAAAACAACTTTGAAATGCTTTTAGCTGAGTTTTAACCACACCAGTTTTCCTCTCTGCTTCACCTCTCCATATCCAACAATGGCCATTTTTCTTTCAGACTCAGTCTACTGGTTCTACATCAAAACTGTTCTTACCTCCTTTTCTGGTTCCTTTGGTGGGTAAAAACTCTCAAATTGTAATTTCCTTACTCCCACTCCAGTGAAAGAGACACTGCTCCCAAAGGCAGGCCATGGAGAGTGTCCCCCAGGTCTTTCATACCTGCTCTCCTATTGTCCACTATTGATCATCATGCCTTCCTTGACTCTTTCACAAATATAAGCACTCTCAGTTATAGTGAACTAGGAAATTGACATAACAACTAAATCTCCCTCAGAGATCAATACCATCGATTAAAACATTTCACTAAATGTGAGGTGCCAGGAAGACATGGGATTCCTCTTTCTCTTCTCTGGAAAGTATATATGCTACCCCTCTGTCTCTTTGGGGGATTAGAACTACACATACCACTTTACTTGTATCTGTAGATTATCTACAAGTAACAACTCCTATGCAACCAGACCCCATTCCTAGGAATAAACCAAAGCTGTAAAAACACCAACCACTAGCTAAGGATTGAAGAGAGCAGCTGCTTCCTATCTGTGAGTTCTGATCTTCCATAGAGAACCTCTCCAACCCAGTAAGCCAAATCCATCCTACCCCTTCCCTATCATTATAACACCCCAGAGAGCTATATGATTAGTCAAATGCAGTGGTTCCCAACTTCTAAGCCTGGACTTTCCAAAGTTCCTCCATTTCATCCATCCAAGTAATACCACTAACTCCTGACAAAGCAAAAGAAAAATATTTAAGTAACTCAATGTAGGAAGCCTTCTTCTTGATCTTTCACAAATTGTTCATAATTTCATTCCTAGAGCATCCCAATGAGGTATTATTATCACCAGTTCATATATATGTAAACAGAGGCTCACAGAGCCCAAGGTAACAGTCAAAATAAGATTAAGGTCCATGCGCTTCAGTGTCAGTAACTTTCCACTAGTGAACAGTTAGTGTTGTACTTTCTTAGAATGTATTCTAAACATATCAGCCTGTGTTTCTTTGTCAACTCAAGAATTTGTGCCCTTGCCACTTGTTCCTAAAGTTCCTAGCACTATTTCACGTGCTTGAAAGTAGGGTTGACAATGATGACAGGCTAGGATGTTTTCCAAATCATACATCAGACACATGGAGACCTGATTAAAACCAGAGATGTGTAGCTATAGTTACCAAATTCTACAAATACTGTCTTTCTTTCCTTCTTTCTTTCTTTTTTTTACAATAGTACTATATTGTCATGACAGGAGTTAAAACCAGGATGAAAGACATGAGAGGAAGCAGAAGAAAAAGCTGGCCAGGCAACATTCAGGGAGGATAAACAGAATAACCTTTTCTATGAGGTCACTTTATTCTTGGGAAAGGCAAATAGAACCACTCAACCTCTCCCCAGGAAGCTTCCCTTTCTTTCCAAACTTGACTTATCTTCTAATCCAGGTGCTCTCATGAGTCTCACCACTGCTCAGGGACTCCCTTAAAATCAAGATAAGCATAACTCATCTTGACAGGAGCCAGTGTTCCTTGATCTTCGTTGAACCTGCCTACATTCTCACTCAGATTCTCAGAGCCTGGACAAAGGAGAAAATCAACTACCAGGGGAAACCAAAGTCTACCGCTTCAAATCTAACTTCAGTTTGACTGTTTAGAGGAATGAAAGTACAGGGGGGAGCCAGGACCCAACTACTCTATGTCTAATCTATTCACTTAACTATCATCATGCATTACACTTAGATAACTGTTCAGGCTCTCTAAGGACTCTACAGCACCAACTCATCACCACTTTTTCTCACTGCAATGCCTGACGTAAATGATAATGTCCTCAGGCAGACAGGAACTCCCTGTGATGGTGTTGCCTGTTTTATCAGCCTTAGCACTTTGGAGATCAAAAAATCTCAGATTTCATTTGAGATGAACAGAGATGCTATCTTTCTAATACAAAGTTACAAATTCACTCAATCTTCAAGGATGAGTCACAGAAATCCTCTAAGTACCCATCTATCACCTGAGAACAAAAGGTGCCTTCTAAACAATGCTCAACAGAATATTCTGTGATGACAGAAATGCATATAATAGGGGCTGGGGAGATAGCTCCAAGGCACAAGTGCCTGTTGGGCAAGTGCAAGGTCATGAGTTCAAACCCTGCCCCCCCCCCAAAAAAAAAGAAAAGAAATGCATATATTTTCTTTGTCCAACTAGAAGCTATATCAGAGCACATATGTGCATTTTGATCACTTGCAATGTCATTAACACAACTGGACAACTGAATTTTTAATTTTCTTGTGTTATTGGTAATTTTAATATTAATAGCCACATGTGATTTGTGGCTACTGTATAGCAATACTATAGCTCAATAATGTCCAACCACAATTTGCTGCAATAGTAATTCAATACCTCAATTTGCTCTATGATATCTATAGGTCAGAGAGTCATGAAATTCAACACAAAGTATGCCTGTATATATGACCAACAACTTACATGACAAAAGCACTAACGGTATTTTTTTTACTATAGTGTGGAAATTAATCACTTCAATAACAAAATGTTTACTTACAGACATGGTAGGGTGGAAACAGTAGACTCCCTAAAGAGCACCTAGTTGAACCCCTTCCATTTACAGATGGAAAAATAGGCTTGCTACTCAACTTTCTCCTCAGGTTTTACCTGACAGATCCTGTTTCCTCTATAATCCAGTGCTTTCCCTTACTTACTCCCTAAGCTTCTGACAACCTTCCCAAATGTTCTTTACCTTTAGGTATCCCTGAGCAAGAGCCATATTGGGCAGAAGAAATTTGAACTGTTACCATCACCAACTACAACCAGTCTCTTCAATGATTTCACAAGGAGCTGCAGAGTCAAGAGTAAAATGAAGAATCTAACCTAAGGGAGATTAGGGCCCAGGCTCATTAAGCCCTGTGGGCACACAGAGATCATACTATTGATACTTCAGCCTTTATCTTTACCTGTCCATCCACCTACAAAATTATAATGTTAAAAAAAATCTGTTTTTCTAGGCAAATGAATTTCTAGAGGAACTTCTTTCCCTTGTTGCTTGCTAGACGTCTTTCTAAAAAGAAGGAGTCACTAGTGGCATAGGTCCTAAAAATATTTTGAAATTATGGACAAACATAATTTTGCTATAAACAGACAAATGTTTGTTTTTTGATTTTTAGTTGATTAATAAGAAAACTATAAATATTCATCAGTCCAATTTTTATCAGTGTTACATGGAGCTCTTTGGTCATCCTGTTCATTAAGGAGTTTTATGGCATAAGTCATCCATCAAACATTTATCAAATACCCTTTGGTCACTACAGGAGGCACAGTATTATCTTACAGGGGAAACAGCATTCAGCCATTCAATATTTATTGAACCACTCCTCAATAATCATAATACCTCACTTCATAAAACTACATTTCAGCAATGAAAAATTGATCACACCTGAGTGAATGAAAGAATAATTTACATGATAAAAATCCTAAAAAACAAAAAAATCAAAAAGATGGAAGCAACACTAGGATGATGATGGACTACTTCTAGGGGGCCATTATGAAAGGCTACTGTAAAGTGAAAGCATCTATTCTCCATCCTGAATGTTGGAAATAAGGCAAATGAAGCAGAGGAACAATACATGCAAAGGGCAAGAGATGAGAACAAGAGTGGTCTGCCATGGCACAGAAAGTGAAGCTGAGGCAAAGAGAACAAGTGAGAAGTGGGAAGAAAAAAGGTAGAAAAAGAGGCAGGTTCAGGTCACCAAAGACCACCACAAGAGGAAAGAATGCTATCAATACAATGAAAAACACTTGGGTGTGTGTGGGGAGGTTAAATATAAGGCACTTCCAAATAGCAATATACACAGTCATGGATAAAATGTTTCAGTTAAGAAAGATTGGTGTAAGGAGGATTATGAAAATATTACTAATAAAGAAAATTACAATGCAGGCATGGGGTCAGGAAAGACTTCTTGGAGCAATGGCATTGCAAGCCCTAACAACAGATATAGTCTTGGAAGCATGAAATGACATATGTGAGACATGATGGTACCTTGGAGGGAATCATATGAGGCTGATATGGGGGACACACAGGCCTTGAGCCATGTGTAAGACTCCAGCCCTAGGAACTGAATATATTCTTAGGGCACTAATTTTCAACTTTAGCTCTTAAAAATAATGGTAACCTGCACTCACACCAGACCAAGTGGACTAACACTTTTAAGGGCAAAAAAGCAGGCATTGGGTATTTAAAAGTTCTCTGAGTGGTACTACTATGCATCCGAGGTAGAGAATACTTCTGTAAGCAATGTTTCCAAGCCCTAAAGAGCTTTAGACAAGCAGAGCAATTATTTATTTTCCACAAAAAAAAAAAAAATTGTTTTTCCAAAAATATTTTATAATACAATATTTTAAAATATATATTCAAGTAGTTATAACAAATTAATTACCTGCACTTGCACTGAAAAGTTTTGAACACTCACAAGTGGAGATGTAAGTTTCTAGTTTATGAAAGCTGTTCAATTTATGCCAGTTTTTAAAACTCCAAATAGAAAAGACCATCGGCAACACAGAAGAATACACTGTTAATGGATTTCAGAGCTTAAAAGGAACCCCAAAGAGTGCCCTCTATTTCACAGATATAATAAGAGAAATGCAGAGAGGTACCATAAGGACAAGATCAGTAACAAGGCACAGCAGAAACCCAAATTCCTTCCATTACACTAAGCTGTGTCTTGCTCATGACTCAAGTAAATTCACCACTTAATTTCTGGAGTTGGCACATTTTACGTGAAATGGACAGTGAAAGGTTAATTTAAAAACTTTGGCAAAAGAGAGGGGCACCAACAGATGGAGGAAGGGAAGCGGGGACAAGAGAGTATAAGAATTAAGATGTACTGGGGCCCGGCGGGATGGCTCAGTGGTCTAGAGCGCCTGCTTGGGAAGGCTTGGGCAGCTTCAGGGACTGCAGTTCGATCCCCGGCACCACATGCTGCGCCAGCCCTGCCCTCGGGGCGGGCTGAGCCAGCCATAAAAATGAGTGAATAAACAGACAAAGGTTCTGAAACAAGAAAAATAAAATAAAATTAAATTAAATTAAAAAAAAATTTAAAAAAAAAAAAGAATTAAGATGTACTGAGAACATATAGCAACTGCCCACGGTAAATGTAGTCATTATGTACTGTAAACAGGGGCTAATTAAGAAAAATTACACACACACACACACACATGCTAAAAAGTGTGAACTTAAAAAAAATTCAAACTAATCAAATATAAAATATGGTTTTTGACACATGGAATTTTATTATTCAGGGTATCCCTTCAAATTAATAAGCTCACTATTTACTGCTTCTTCTGATATGTTGATATTTCCATGGATTTCTGGAAACTGAGAGCGTTTTCAAGATAGGTTTTCTATAGGTCAGCAATCACTAAGGCATGCAGCCCAGGATGTAGAGTTACGTCTTTCTCCAATCTTCAGAAAATAGAGGTGACTCAGAAGAGAATATTCACTTCTATGCTGAAGAAGGCAGGACAGAAGCCCTAGCTTAGTCCTAAAATCACATATCTAAGGACTTTCTGAATCTATAATTAGAAATACCATTCCAGAGCCTTGAATCTAAGCATTAAAGGGAGATGGCATTGGCAGCGACCAGCAAAACAGTTGGGGCAAAGCTGGGTCTGCATGAGATTCACACCCACTTATGTCAGCACTTGCCCAGCAGCCAGGGTGTGAGGGACTTCATGAAAAAAACTATATGGAGCTGAAGAAGGCAAACCCTGAACTTCCCATTCTAATCTGTGAATGATCTGATGTTCAGCCCTATCTGTGGGCCCACTATGCATTTGGTGGAGAAAAGAATGTTTCCTTGAACAACTTCAGTGCTTATCGGGTAATGTGTTAAGGAAAATGTGTTAAGTGGCAAAGCTTGAGGCCTTTACTGAGGATTATGACCAAGAGCACCAAAACCTAGGTTCTGCTGGACAATACAATGGGAAAATATGTTCTCTTCCTTAAAAAGCTTGTGCTTTAAAATGAAAATAAATAAAAAAAAAATACCATTCCAATAGCAAAGGCTTAAAACATACTGCTATTTTAAAGGGTGCCAGCCAAACATGGCAGCAGTACAGTCTGCATTTATACTGCTGCATTTGAGTCCTGCACACAAGATTCATACAATAGCATGATCAACAATATAGCTATTCTTCATTGCTTGATGAAGTCTTCCCCTTTACTTTTTTCTAGATGAGTTACAGCAGGTATACAGATTTTAAATGTCAGCTGAACTTATCTGAAACAGAATTAAGGGATATTTCAGCCAAGGTCACCATCCAAACTGGATGCAGCAACAGCAATAAAAATTGACTCTGTTCAAATAAGTGTGTAAGTTCTGCAGGAAATCCAAAACAGTGTTTACTGTTGCTCAGTATGACCATGCAAGAGGTTAGATTTAAGCTGCCGGTCAGCTATGAAAGCTATGACAATCCACAGCAGGAGCAGATACTATAACTGCGTAAATAGCAATAGTGACTTGGCCCAGTCTTGCTCATACAGTGGTACAAACAAGCCCATAGGCATAAAAAAAAAAGCAGTCAGGTGAGCAACAACCAAGATTACATAAAGGGAAGCTTAGGAGAAGAAACACAGAAACTGGAAGAAAACATAGAACAATCTTAAAGGTGAGAAATACGAGATCCATGGTCAAAGGCCACCCAACTCAAGCCTGAATGGTCACTTCTGACCTTACCAAGCTCATCAGGACAGTCTTCTGTAGGCTATATTCAATCAGAAGTCCTCTTTTGGGATAGACTTAAAACCCTACCACTGTTTCAGAGACAAGAGCTTTCAGACACAGGTTGTTTTTTGTGAGTAATTCTGTTGCCCATTCAGCAACCTCACTTTCAAGAGATTTTACACTGGTGCCTACTAGACTAGAAGTTCATGCTCACAAGAAACTTTCTGGCCAATGAACACTTCAAGGCACTCCCACAAGGATGCCCTGAGAGCATTTTTAGAATAAAAATTCCTCATTCCCAAACATGTCATCTATGGAGTAAATATCACAAATACAGTGAAGGAACATTAGGTGATCTGCATTTGTTTCCTGTGTGATCATGGTAAGGATGCTGCAGCTTCAGAACCAGCAGTAATATGAACTGGTGTCCAAAGTGGAACATGGAGATACTGTGTTCTGTACACCATAGATCATCTCTTAGTTAGTAAGCATGTCCATCCAAGAAAATGCATCCAGTCTGCCCTGCCCTTTTAGACATGCCTATGTCATTAGATGATATTTGGAAGCTATGTTTCTTCTTTACCCTTAGAATAACTGCAACAAGGCAGAGTTTCCATCTGCATGAAGGAGGTTCTATTTTACAAGGGGAAAAAAAAGTACAAGACTGTAGTTAGTGTCCTTGATGTTCTAGGCAATTTTCTCCATTACATATAAATCTGATCATAGGCCCTTCAGAGGGCACTAAGTGGTTTTCCTGCTCTGAGGTCCTCATCTTAGTATTAAAACTTGGTGTTTAACTTTGCCCCAAAACAAAGATTCAACAGAAGTAAAATATAATTTTAATACATTATGGAAATATGGCACTAGAACTAAAATAGACTATCATGTTCAGAGTTGAGATAAATTTAAACTATTACCTTTGAGTGAGGAGACATCATTCTCTTTCTTTGCAAATCTCAAGTTAAAAATCCACAAAAAGCTGAGTTCCAAGTTCATTTTGATTCCTATACCTTCACATTAGCTTTTACGCCTGTCTCTCCTGACCACATAAGACCAAGAGCACCTTGTTTGATAACCTCCAAAAGCTCCAGACAATATCTACTCCACTCAGACTTTTAAAGCTTAGAAGGACTGGAACTTGTCTTCCAGCCTGTGGAGCAAAATTTATTAAGAAGAAACACAGGAGGAAGGTGCTCAATTATTCCTGCCCTCTTAGGAAACTGGCTGCCTGACAGTAACACAGGTAGCCACCACATTTGAAAAATGTACCTGGCTCTGTGTGTGACTCAAGTCATCTAGCACCATGGCAACTCCACATTAAACATATTCTGTTTTACTTCAGGGATGATTTGGAATAGGCACAGTATATGTACCAATATTTTGAACACCAAACGTTTGACATTTTTCTTGGGATCTCTAAGATTTACTGCTTTAGAGTCCATATATGAGTGAAATTATGTAAGATTTCTATTTCTTGGCCTGGTTTATTTTTACCTATGATTCTCACCTTCAAAAGCAGCTTGTAGCTAAAGAGAGGAGAAAGTTGGAAGGTGATGGTAAGAGCCTTTGATGTAGATGCCCCCAAACCTAGAGAACAAAATTATCTGGGAGGTGTGCATATGGCTCTCACATCTGGAAGCAGTCTTGGCCAGAGAACTTAAATCTGTAACAACACAAAATACTTGTAGTGACATGCATGAAGTCCCACAAGACTCACATATTCTCTGTCACAGATCCAAATCCATTCCCATCCTGACCTAGAAGAATAGAGAAGAGAGGAAAGAGAAAGAAGAAAGGGTAGTGCCAAGGAGGAAGAACACCTCTGATAATAGAAATAGAGATGTTGAAGTGATCTCAGATCATGTGGTGTTAAGCACAGTTTATAGTGAATTTCTATTTTGGTTATTATAATCTAATTATCCCTTCCAAGGGGATTTCTAGAGCCACCAAAAAGCAATGACAAAAATATATGATATTGATCAATAGGGCTAACTCACTGTTTTAATAATTTTTTCTTATTGCTGAGACAAAACACCTAACACCGAGAATTAAGGAAGGAAATGTTTATTTAGCTCACAGTTTGTGGAAGCATCAGTCCATGCTCACCTAGTTCCAAGGCAGGGTGCTACATGGTATAGGGGAACAGTTCATGGTAGTAAAAAATGGCAAAAACAAGAGCAAAACGAAAGAGCAGAGAACAAGCTTCTTTCCCTCCCTTACAATGCATACAGGTGGCTCATTCCAGAGAGAGTATAGCACTGACACCCATAATCCCAACATTAGACCATGAGTCAGTCAAAACCTCTTGAAGCCAGGCCCACAGTTGCATGATACTGTAGGGAGTCATCTAGACACAAGTGAAAACACAACAGTTGCAAATAAATATGAGCATTCACCACAAAGTTTTGCAAATTTCTCTGTAATAATTGGAGTGTTAAATTCACATGAATATCAACTTTGACAGCTATCTTTATTTTTCTCAGGGGCTGAGGCAGAAGTGCTTGTGTTTTGTTTTATTTCTAATTTTGGTAAAATATACAGACAATAAGATGTACCTGTTTAACTATTTTTATTGTTTATTTTATTTCATTTATTCAGTCTTTTTGAGACAGGGTCTTATTATGCAGTTCAGGCTGGTCTTGAGCTCACATTTTGTAGTCCATGCTGGTCTTGAAGTCACACCGATTCTCCTACCTCAGTCTCCCAAGTGCTGGGATTACAGGCATGTACCACCACAGCCCAGCTTTTTTAACTATTTTTAAGTGTACAGTTTAGTATCATTAAATACATTCACAATGTCGTGTAACCATCAGCACCATCCATCTCTGGAACTCCTACAACATTCCACCCTGAAACCTGCATTACTTTACTTAGTGGTGTGAGCCTCCCCCAAATCCCAAATGATTAGGACTCTATCTGCATTCCTGTTTAGTCCTGGAAAGAACTACAACATACAATAATATATAGCATTTTGAAGTTTACAAAGTATTTTAAATTCAATTTTTATTTTGATTTTTTGTTTGCTTGCTTGTTTACTGTGTCTCTAGCACCTCAGTCTTGTTCTGGACCACTGCTATGCCAGAAATCTTTTGCAAAGCACCTGCTTCTACCCCTGCCTCTTCCCCCTTGAACATCTCCAGATGCCACTTTAAAATGGGTACATGGGCCCAGCAGGATGGCTCAGTGGTCTAAAATGCCTGCTTAGGAAACTTGGGCAGCTTCAGGGACCACAGTTTGATCCCCACATGCTGCGCCAGCCCTGCCCTAAGGGCAGGCTGAGCTGGCCATAAAAATAAATAAATAAACAAAAGTTCTGAAACAAGAAAAAAAATTAAAAAAATAAATTAAAATGGACACATGATCCCCGGTCCTGCAGCACTTGCCTGGCAAGAGCAAGAGCGTGAGTTCAACCCCCAGTTCTGATAGATAGATAGATAGATAGATAGATAGATAGATAGATAGATAGGGTCCATGAACACAGGTCAAAATAATTAACACCAGGTTTCCAGACAGAGTTCGTTATTTCAAATATGCACTTCCTATACAAAAAAAAAAAAAAGAATGTTTTGTTATACAAGTCTTGCTTCAACTTGCCCTTAACCACCCAGCAGGAAAAAAAAAAAAAATGCTTAATTACAATGCATGAAGCACAGAGCTAGATTGGTGAGACGAGCTTTAGGAAGCTTAGATTCAATAGCCTCCAACATCACAAGCTTCACTGGTGGCCCACTGCAATTGCAGAACATTTGACTGTATATGTACCTGCTTCCTCTTAGTCCAAAGAGAAGTATATAGAAGTATATTCTTTTTTTTTTTTTTTTTCTAAGCAACATCAATAGGGAGGTGGGTCATACCTACACACTGTACT
>PVJA010052188.1:0-12487 GCA_004027025.1 Myocastor coypus
AATATCCTATAACTCAGAGGTGTCCCAAATTTCCTGGTCAAGGAGATTATGGGACCTCAGAGGAAAGGGATGAATGAACTGTGGTGCGTCTAAGGAGAGTCACCCAGAGAAAAACATTCTCTCAGGCTTTCACAGAAAGCAAAATGGCCAAGCAATGGCCGTGACTCGTCCCGAAGGGTGACACTAACAACAGTTCTACAAAGTACTGCCTATGGTCCCAAACTTAATCCTGAGGGGATTTGACCCTGGAAGATACAAAAAAAAAAAAAAAAAAAAAAAATGTTTTGTTATACAGGTCTTGCTCCAACTTGCCCTTGACCACCCAGCAGGAAAAAAAAAAAAAATGCTTAATTACAATGCATGGAATGCAGAGCTAGATTGGTGAGACGAGCTTTAGGAGGCTTAGATTCAATAGCTTCCAACATCACAATCTTCACTGGTGGCCCACTGCAATTGCAGAACATTTGACTGTATATGTACCTGCTTCCTCTTAGTCCAAAGAGAAGTATATTCTTTTCCTTTTTTTTTTTCTAAGCAACATCAATAGCGAGGTGGGTCATGCCCACGCACTGTACTCTGTAGAACGATTGTGAGGACATTATGCAATATGTCAACTTTCAAAGAAAAAAAAAGGGGAAAAGAAAGAAAAGATAATAATGTTGATTTAGAAGGGTTAATGTTTAATTGTTTGATCAATCTTATATACCTATATGTATTAATCTAAACTGATCTGATGATGAAAATATGTAATATAACCTATGTTAAATTGAAACAATAAAAAACAATTAAAAAAAAAAAAAATGAAGCTCTACCTTGATGACCATCCAGTGCTATTCACCTCCAAAAGGTTTCACTCCTAAACCCTAAAGTCAGAGTAAGTGTCTATAGTATGAATTTTGGATTCATATTACCATATGAGTGTAGTATGAATCTCCTTGTGGAGTTTTCTTCACTGACTCGGCATGTCTACACTAGAATACTGCATGCCACTCAAGTCCAATTCTATGAGATAAAAACACTGATGAGGGCCAGGAATATAGCTCAGTGGCACAAGATTTACCTGGCAAGCAAAAGGTACTGAGTTCAATTCTCAGAACCCACTCCCCCACAAAAATTTCATATCAGCTTTACTCATAGAAGACAGCACTACCAACCTAATAGTCCATGGACTTGGCTTGTAGTAATAGATTTGGTCCAGCCCAGATCATTTCAGTCCTTGTAATGTGAGGAAAGGAATCTGAAATCAAAAGAAAAGATAACAGGTGGGCAGGCTGCTACAGTTAACCTTTAGTTTAGATTAACAGTTTTTGTTGTTTTTTTGAGACAGGGTCTTATTATGTAGAATCCAAGCTGATCTTCAACTCATAGCCCAGACTGACCTTGAACTCACACGGATCCTCCTGCCTCAGATATTATAGGCATGTACCACTATGCCTGTCTCATTTTTTGGTATCTTGTTTTACTTTTCCTCCCCACTACTCAACAAACTATTGTTTGTCCTAGTTGTTTACCATATCACCTATAGTATGTTTAACTTTTTTAAAAAAGCATGCATTTTTAATATATATTTTACAATAATATGAGCTATTGTAAAAATCTGTGTTGAGACAGGGTCATGCTATGTTCTTCCGGCTGATTTTGGACTTTGTGGAATCAAGTGATCCTCCTACATCAGTGTCCCAAACACTGGGGCTTATAGGCACACACCATCATAACTCATTTATTGTAAAAGTTTGAACTTTCTGCAATTGCCCCTAATTTATTCTGTGATGGTTGACTGTTAACTTGATTGGCTTGGAACTGATCAAGGGGATTAGTAAAGTAAATTTCTAAGTATATTTGGGTAGGTCATGGAAATATGAGAGCCTATCTCAAGAACCTTACCCTGTTCTCTGCTGTACTTCCTGGCTGCCAAGAACTGAGTATGTTTGTTCTGCCACACCCTTCTCCCATGATGTCTCTGCGTTGGGGCCAGCCAGCCATGGACTGAATCTCATCTTCCTTTAAGTCATGGCTTTTGTGTCCCAACAAGGGGAAAGCAGACTAACACATCTCCCTATTCCATTCCCTTGAGATTTCACATTCCAGCATGTATCACCATTAAAAATTCTTGTCTAATATCCCTCTTTTCCTCCCTCTCTCCCTTTCTCAGACAAAAAATAAGGCTGTATCATACAACTTATCCCTACAATTTGCTTTTATTTATCTAAACATGTAATCAACATCTTTGTTGCTATCTAGGTATCACTTCATGGTATAAATATATATCGTAATTTATCCAGCATCCTCATTCTCTTATTAGACAGTTTAGCTGTTTCAAGTTTCAGTTAATGCAAAGAAACCACAATAAATGTAATTTTCCGTATATTCTTATATTGATGTTTATAAGTCAGCCAGAAGTGAGGTTATTGGAGCACATATACTACTAGTTTTCAAAGACCAAGGGACTGGGGAAATAGTTCTGTGGCACAAGTGCCTGCCTGGCAAGTGCAAGGTCCTCAGTTCCTTCCCCAATTCCAAGAAAAAAAAAAAAAAAAAAAAGAAGAAGAAGAAAAACAAAAAACTAAAGGTCACTGCCATTTTGGGAGAGCTCTGTCACCATTTGTATCAGTCAGTGTTTTACTAGAGACCAAAATATACAAATGTGTACGAATTTATAAGATTGGCTTATGATGGTCATCCAGAGTCAGATCAGGAAGAGTGCAGAGGGTGTGTGCATACTGGAAACTGAAGGTCTGGAGTTCACTGAAATATCCCATACAAGTCTATACCGGGAAGCTGATGGGTCTGTGAAAGAAGGCTAAAGAGTTTACCCTGGAAGGCTCAAGGTTCATACTACAGAAGCCAAAGAGTATGTACTGGAAGGCAGAAGATGACATCCAAGTTGAAGGTAAAGACTGGAGCTCCTCAGAAGAGCAGAGGCAACAGTGTCCTTCCTCATTTTTTTTTTATATGATCTAGATGATCAGCTGCTCTAAGATGGGTCTTCTGCACCCTAGGGTATAGAATTGCTGAGCTTATTTTTTAAGCTTCTCTTAACTAAATTCTCAAATGAACACAATCAATTAACTAATACACCATCCTTATCTTTGCTGTCCTCTAATGCTTTCTAGGGTTGTGTTTTTCCTAAGGCTGCATTCCTTGGCCTTCCATGGCCATTGGTCTCCTATAAGAGTTCCCCCACATATGCAACATGAGGTGACACTTAATGAAAAGGCTATGCTTTCCACAAGTCTCATGAAAAGGTTACGTGTAACTGGGGCAATGGCCAAATCTACTTTTCATAAAAGGAGTGGAAAACCTAGAAACTGGATGTATTTGGCATGGTTGGTTGGTTTCTGGAGGAAGACAGCCATCCAAGGGTCTTTCCTTTGCCATTACTGCAGAGTCCAAATTGTCCTATTTAGGGTCTCAGGATTGCTGATGGTGAATTTGAGTGAGTTACATTCCCATGTAGGGCAGCTGAGGCAGGAAGTGCCTTTATCCACGGTCCCTGAGCCCTGCCAAGAGGGACACAAGAATAGCAGGGACAATGGAAACTTTGTATGTATGGAACTACACCCATGCCATGTCAGAGTATCCTTATACATACATTTATCCTTACAGTATACTGTGTTTCCCACCATAAGTACTTTCATGAATAATCATAAATGGTATTACAAGGAGCAAAGCTAAGGACCTTATATGCATCAAAGGAAAGGATTACTGGAGAATTCTGTCCCAACTGTTTGCTTTGGCTTATGAGTGGTTTATCTGCATGCCCCACCAGGTATTCAAGCCAACAAACTTTGAGTAGTCTGGCATCAAAATACAATGGTTGAATGCTGTCCAAAGTCACTGTCTTGGTTACTTTTCTCTGGTGGCTGGGTCTAAACATCTAATGTCCAGAATTAAGGAAAGAAAGGTTTATTTAGCTCAGTCTGTGAAGGTTGCAGTCCATACTCAACTGGCTCCAAGGCAGTGTAGCACATGGCAGAGGGCAGCGGTTCATAGTGGCCTGAAAACAGCAAAAGCAACAACAGCAAAAAGGCAGGACCAACAGAGAACAAGCTTCCTTGCCTTCCTTATGTGGTATGCAAACTACTACCCAGGGCAGGTGTAGCATTCACACCCATAATCCCAGCATTGGAGCATGAATCAATCACAAACTCTAGAAGCCCACCCCATGTCTGTATGAGGCATGGGGGGACATTTAGATACCGTAACAGTCAACAGACCTTGTACATGACCTGGTTATAAGTGCAGGACATAACACACAATTAATGTGTGGAAAATCAAAGTGGTGATGATGGTCCTTCCGGTCCAGATGACAGGCATCCATCGTCAAGGCTGAAGATGAAGATCCACATGAGGTCAGTGTTGGCCCTTTTCTCATCAGGATGACTTTAGTTTCACTGTGTGGATCCCTGCAGCACCTCCCTTCTAGGGTTGCAGCCTTCTTTACTCAACTTTCGTAGATCTATGTGGAGATTCTTTCTGTTCCAACTGCTGGGGGAGTAGCGGGCTGTTAAGGGCCCTTTCCATCTCAGCTTGACACTCTTCTGATTCAAGTCCTTTATCCACACTGTATCCTCAGGAGATAAGTGGGTTAGGGGCCTTGATAGGCTAATGGGGCTTTTGGCACAGATATCCAAGTAGTTCTTCTATACTTCTCTTGCATCCCTCCATGGGACCTGTGCCCCAAGAGAAGGTCATCAACATATTGGGAGGGGGGAAACAGGTTCTATACTAGAAATGAGTGGAGATCTTGGGGCAATACTTCTCCCAAAATGGTCAAGGAAGTTTTGAAACCTTGTGTCAACCTAGTCTTAGTGAGCTGGCCATGTTGTCTTGTGTTGGTTGATCCCTACTGGAAAGCAAAAAAGGGGCTGGCTCTTTGGGGCCAATCAAATCATGCCACTGAGGCTGGCAACTGTCCTAGGGGAGTATAGAGGTTTGACATAGTAGAGTGTGGGGTCCCTGAAGTCTGACTGCTCAGAGGTCCTGGATGAGGTAGTAGTCCCCAGTGTTTCCCTTCTTGACTGGGAGGAGAGGCATGTTCCAGGGTGACAGGTAAGGAAAAGGATCCCATAGTTTTGCAGGCTCTCAAAGTGTGGTTGGATTCCCACACTGGACCTTTAGTGGTATTTGGTACTGTCACTGGGCAAATGGCTTGGCCCCAGTCTTAAATACCACTTTGGGGGCTGGTCAATGGCTAGGCCAACAGGATTGTCCTCCACTCATACTTGTGGCCACTGCCTAAACAAGTCCTCTCCCTGGGGATTATCTGAGTTTGCCAGTCATGGAGTTTCTATTCTTCCTCAAGGACAAGATCATTCATGGTGACAGCAGCTCAAGGTACATTTCTCTGTCCCTGAAGTCAAATTTTGCCAATAATTTAGCCAACAAATCCCTCCCTAAGAGAGGAACTTGGCAAGCCAGCATGTATAGAAACCAGTGCATGGCCTCCTGTCTTACAAATCTGTGGATGGTAAGAGGCTTGAGTTTTAGACTGCCCTGTGGCCCTGCAGATATTAACAGAACCATAGCTGAGGGGCCAGCCAATGTCACAACTGAATGAATAATCTGCCCCCATCAGGAATTTAATTGGCTTGTCTCCCATCTTCACATAGACCAAAGGTAAAGGTGAGGTGTATTGGGGGGCGGGGAATCCTTCTCAGTTCTCCAAGACAGAATTTCCTCCTACTGTGAAAGCAGAGCAGGCTGCCTCATGCTTGTAACAGCCATTTTCTTTATGATAGGCATAGTGGTGCTTTTCTGGGATAGATGTGGCTTTCTATAGCAGTTCTCTTCCTATTTGCACCTTGAGTTCCATGGATCTGCCTTCTGGGGTCACAGTGATGAAGTCAGCCTTTTTCCTTATTTGTCTTTTGGCCTCTCTGCACTCCTCCCTGTCTCAGATGACAAATACATTGGCAACCTCCAGCAGTTGGACTGTGTTCATATCAGAGTAGCCCTCTAGCTTTTGGAGCTTTCAGAGAATGTCCCTAGCATTCTGACTCACAAAGGCCATGTTGGCCATCCTCCAGTTCTTGGGGACCTCCAGGTCAAGGGGCATGTGGGTACAGTACACTTCACAGAGTTGCTCCAGGAATTTGATTGGGCTCTATCTCATTTTCTGGAGGACCTCTTACCTCATCAAAGTTGGTCACTTTTGTTCCCCACATTACAATCCTTGTAGTAGGGAAATTTGGTAGTTGACCAGTGAGTCATCTGGTCAAGGATATTTGGGTCTCAGTTTTGGTCCTCTACAAGGAGCTATTTAGCATAGGCATTTGGATCAAGGTACCTGCTGGGGCATTCTCCTCCAACTAGCTGGACAGCAGCCAGGACACACTGAAGCTCCTCTGTGCTGATGGGAGTGATAATAATTGAATCAAAGCCGGGTGTGGTGGCGCACGCCTGTAATCCCAGCACTCGGGAGGCTGAGGCAGGAGGATCCGTGCGAGTTCGAGACCAGCCTGGGCTACAAAAGTGAGCTCAAGGTCAGCCTGAACTACACAAGACCCTGTCTCAAAAAAAAAAAAAAAATAAATAAATAAAAATAATAATAATTGAATCAAGTAGGGTTATAGATCTGGAAGATGGAGTCAAGCAGGTAAAGGCTTGTGTTTTCTTTTTTATTTTCTTGAATTTATTTATTTATTTATTTATTTTTTTTCTTGTTTCAGAACCTTTATTTGTTTATTCACTCATTTTTATGGCCGGCTCAGCCCCCCCCCCCCCCAGGGCTGGCACAGCATGTGGTGCCGGGGATCGAACCGTGGTCCCTGAAGCCGCTCAAGCTTTCCCAAGCAGGCGTTTTAGACCACTGAGCCATCCCACCAGGCCCCGTGTGTTTTCTTAGTGTTTGAAGGAATAATGTATTTCCAGTTCAATAGGTCAGTGTTGGTAAAGGGTTAGTAAACAATGATCAGGTATCCAAGAGTCATAGGTCTTACTTAGATCTCTTGGTAGGGGGAGCCGGAGTCCATTTTGGGGGAACTCCACCCAAAAGAAGTCTCATTTGACTTTGAGAAACCAGGGGAACTTGGTGGTGGAAACTCAGGGCCAAAACACATTCCTGAGTGTGAGGTGGGGTGGGAACACAGGATGGCTAATGAAACTATTTTTAGGGTTTTTTTGTACCAGGAATCAAACTCAGGACCTTGTGCTTGCCAGGTAGGTGTTTAAGCTGCTAAGCTATTTCCCTGATGTCACAGGGTGGTTTTTGGGGCCACAGGAGGGGAGACTTCTTTGCTTGTATTGGGGTGACCTCAGTACTGGATGGTGGGGATGCTGAAGGGCTCTAGCCTCAGGCAAATGTTCCCTGGGCAAAGGGAACATAGGATCCTCTGAGTCACCCAAGAAGATGGGACATGTCTTGGAAGGGTTCTATTTGTGCAGGCTGCAGTGGTAACCAGAACTTGGGAAAGGTGTTTCCTTAACCAAGGAGGTGAAAAATAACTAGCTGCAATCATGAACCCACATAGGAAGACTGATCTGGATATCTGGGATTCCCTGCCACAATTTGCCAATCAACCTTGGTCAGGCCACCCAACCTGGAAGGATAGCCACTCCACTCCATAGAGGGCTCAGAGTTTCCCAGAAGAGTTTGCCAACAGTCTTCATTAAGTCCCCTCTTTGAAATTTTTGACTGTGACATCTAGCTGGGTAGACTTGCTTTGACTCCCTCTGATGGTTCACACTTCCAACAAAGGCAAACAACAGGGAGAGTCAACAAGCAGTGATCGGTGATTGCCTCTCTCTGGGAGAACTATCTGGCCCCTCAGTGTTGGTAAGACAATGATACTGGCTATCACTGCAGTACTGACCTAAGCCATACAAGGTGGCTCAGAACCGGATTTGAGAATCTACTCACTTCAGCCTTGTTCACCCAAACTGCAGCACATTCCAACAAGACTCCTACCAGCCAACAGCTGCCTAAACGGTTCAGTTTCATGGGCACCTCGGCAGTTATTCAGGAACACCGATAGTGATCAGTTCTTTTCTTTTATTTGTTTATTTATTTATTTAGTCTTTTTGAGACAGGGTCTCACTGTACAGTTCAGGCTGGCCTTGAGCTCAGTTTTGTAGCCCAGGCTGGTCTCGAACTCTCACCGATCCTCCTGCCTCAGCCTCCCCAGTGGTGGGATTACAGGCATGCGCCACCACGCCCAGCTTATTTTATTTTTTGTCTTTTTGAGACAGGGTCTCACTATGCAGCTCAGGCTGGCCTTGAGCTAATTTTTGTAGCCCAGGCAGTTCTCGAACTCACACTGATCCTCCTGCCTCAGCCTCCCAAGTGCTGGAATTACAGGCGTGCGCCACCACGCCTCGAAATCAGTTCTTGTTGAAGATCCTTCCTTGGATCTTCCTCTGAATTGGGGCCCTCAAACCTTACCGTGATTCAGAAGTCTGCCAAATGATTTTGGTCCTCTCCGTGTAAGCCCTCCTGGGACAAGACAGCCAGTTGGGGATCTTGGCAGGGCTGCACTGGGAGACTTCCCAGGTGACAGGGAATGGTCTGTCTGCGGGCTCAGCAGGAGCTCACCATCCACCGAATGGTCTTCACGGACCCGGAGAGTCCCATCGGGTAGCCAAAGAAGTAGGGAAAAGGGGGGATTCTCATATGGAGCACTTGGAACAGAAGCAGGACAGGGTTAAGGAATGCAGCAACTTCTGGCAGGACTTTCCGGGGTTATGCCCTCTTGAAGCAAGCACACGTACGTTGCTACGTAAGAGGAACTCCGAAACAGGGGGTGGGGGTGGGGTGGTGGGGGGTTTCCTCACGATTATTATTATTATTGTTTGAGATAATTCATACTGGCCTTGAACTCGTAAGATAGCTCAGGTTAGCATCCAACTTGGCGGCAATCATTTTACCTCAGTCTCTCAAGTGCTGGGCTTGACAGTCGTGTGCTACCTCGGCCAGCTCAAAATAAAAATAAGGGGCTGGGGAGATAGCTCCTTGGCACAAGTGCCTGCCTGGCAAGTGCAAGCTCATGAGTTCGAACTCCGGTCCCCCCAAATAATAAAAACCGCTGGGGGCGACACTCAGAGCAAAGGCCCTGGGTTCAATTGCCAGTACCGGGGTGGGGGTGGAGGTGGGGTTCGGTGCCCCAAATACTGGAAATTAGAATTACAAGTTAGTCAAGCCCTGCCCGGGGAATTCTGTAATTAATTTTGCAGTCTTTGTACCTCAAAATAAACACCCCCCCCAAAAAAAAAACCCAAAAAAAGGCTGGGGATGTACCTTAGTACAAGGCCTTAGGTACAACTCTCCAGTAGTAAAATAAAATAAGCGACCCTGACCTCAAAGAGCTCCTTCGGAGGTTCTAGCATGGGAGCGCAGCTAGGCGCGTAGCCCTGGCTGTGGAAATGCTGCTCCTCCAGGGTGTGCTCGACCGAGCCGGCGCGCAGCTTCTGGAGGGAAGCGTCTGAAGCGGTAAGGGAAGGGACACTCGCCTAGCCAGCCCGGTCAGCCGCTTCATCTCTAGCGATAAAGCGAGCGACACGTCGTGGCTGGATCACCCCCACAACTTCCTCTACAGGTTAGTAGTTTAAACCACGCGGCCCCAACTTCTCTCACGGGGAAAATCCGCTGCCCAGAATCCCCCGGGGTGCGTAAGCGCCGTGGCCCCGCCCCAACGCCGCGCGAGGCCTTCTGGGACGTGTAGTGCGTGTCTTTGCCTGCGCGCTGCCCACGGCTGGCCGGTTTCTGCTGCTTAGACAGACTTTCCCCGCCAAGGTGGTGTGCATCAGGAAGAGGGTAAGAGCCCTGGGATGTGAGAACCGTGCTTGTTTCGGCCCTTGCTGGGTACCAGGGATAACCCTAACTTTGGAACCATAGAAACACACCAACTCTGGGATCCTGCGGAGAAGTTGGCGGAAGCTGGAGAGAGGTACTTGCTGGCAAGTCAGCGGTGGAGAGCTGCCGCGGTTTTCTTTACCCTCTCGTAATGTTTGGGATCTACGCTTCCGCCGAGAAATGGAGACAGCTATTGAGTACTGGATTCTCTGAAGCCCAGAGGACAGGAGTAGAGCTGATCCCATTCGATACTGGAGTCGTAGGCCTGCATTTATCTGTTACCACTCGGAATAGCTGTCATTTGCAAACCACGCCGTCGCGTATCCTTCACCACGCCCGTTCACGTTCTTATCTAGATCTCACAGTCCTAAGGGCCTGCTGTAGTTAAGTGACTTCCCCGAGGTCGCTTATCTTGGGCAGAGCGAGAGACACCTGTTTTATTTTGTAGCCTTCATTTTTGCTTGTGGATGGATACTATCTTGAGGGAGGTTACTTTGTCTTCTGCAGGAGTTTTGACTCAGATCAGCTTGGGACAGGAGGTACTGATTACCACAAAATAGAGAGTACAGTTACATAGGGGATTTTTTTTGGTGAACATTTCGCTTGTTACAGGCACTGGGAGGGGTCTGAAGTATACTTTCAATAATAAAATAAGGAATAAGTGGAGAGAAATGGGTCGTAGTCGTATTTTTAGTATTACAGTGCTTTAAAAGCTTTCGTGGGTTTTTTTGGTTGAATCGTGTTGTAGGAGAGGTTTACTTTTTTGTTTTGGTGCTGAGAACTGAACCCAGGGCTTCCAGCTTGCTAAGGCGAGTGTTCTACTGCTGAGCCAAATCCCCAGCCCCCTTAAAAAACTTTTTCTTCTCAGACTTTAACATATATACATATTATACATATAATAAACATATATTCTATATATATATATATATATATATATATTTTTTTTTTTTTTTTTCCTATCAGTACCAGGGATTGGACTCAGGACCCTGTGCTTGCTAGGCAAGTGCTTATTATACTGAGCTATCTCCCCAGGCCCTTTTTCTTGTTTGTTCCTTTGTTTTTGAGATAGTCTCACTGTGTAGTTCAGGCTGGCCTTAAACTCACTATGTGGCCTAGGCTGGATGCTCCTGCCTCAGCTTTCTGAGTGCAGGATTATAGGCATGGTCCACCATACCTGGCTAGAATATATTTTTAAAATAAATCCTTTCTCAGGGGCAGGGAGATAGCTCTGTGATACAGGTGCCTGCCTGGAAAGAGCAAGGTCATGAGTTCAAACCCTGGTCCTGCAAAAAAAAAAAAAAAAAAAAAGAAAACATAAATAAACCCTTTCTCATAATTTTTGATTCTTGTATCATGTCTAGACATCATGATATATTTATTATTTCACTTAAAAATACTTCTTGATTAGTGCTGTAAGCTGTAAGCATCTCCTTTATGAGCCCAATAAAGATTTTTGTTTTTGAGTTGTTTTAGGGTACAAAAAGAAAGGCACAAGAAAGTATCTCAAAATTTGTTTTAAATCCAGGGTTATGATTCTTGCCTGTGACGTCAGCACTAGAGAGGACCAGGCAATATTGCTTGGAGTACAAGGATAGCCTAGGTTACATGACAAGACCCTGTCTCAACTCTCTTCCCCCAAATTTAAAAAAAATGTGAATTAATGGCTACTCTTTAGAAATTTTAAAGATGATATTGTGATTTCAAATAGTTTTACTTAAAAAGACAGCTCTGAGGGCTTGAGGATGGCACACTTATATAATATGAACAAAGTTCTGGGTTCATTCCCTGGTACCACAAAGTGTGTGGGTGAATTAGACCATTTTATGTTTAGGGGTTTTTCTTCCTCTTTTTATGGTCAAATTTGGAAACTTTAAATAAAGGTAGACTTAAAACTTTTTTTTTTTGTATTTAGGGCAGAGTCTACAGGGTCTTAACAGATCTGACTCATAGTGATTCTCCTGATTTCAGCCTCCCAAGTGTTGGGAATACAAGCTTGCCACCTCACCCAGTCTTTGTAGCCATCTCAGCATGCCCCATGTGCAGGGCTGGCACAGCATGCTGGAAATTGAACCCCAGCTGCTGCACTCTGCTGAAGCAGGTGCTTTAGTCTGCTGAACTGTCAAGCTGCCCTGACTTAAACATTTTTTAAAAGAAGGTTTGAAAATGTATTATAGGTATTTTGAAATAGGAAGAAAATGTTGAAATGAGGAAAACAAAGGAGAGGGAAGAGGGAAAAGAAAGAAGGGAAAATTTTTAAAAAAGATGAGAAAAGAAAGAAAGCGTGGAAACTTAGGAGTTTGTAAATTGAGAGGGGGAAGGGATTGAAGGGAAGGTAGGGAATGGGAAAATTTGTACAGCTACAAATTCTCTGATGAATATGATTATTGTGTATATCAAAATGTACCAATAAAATATGATTGAAAAGATAAGAGATCCAGATAGAAGCCCATTTTTCTGATTTTTTTTTTTTTTTTTTTTTTTTTTTTTTTTTTTTTTTTTTTTTTTTTTTTTTTTTTTTTTTTTTTGTCTTTTTGAGACAAGGTCTCACTATGCAGTTCAGGCTGGACTTGAACTCACTTTTGTAGCCCAGGCTGGTCTTGAACTCACACTGATCCTCTTGCCTCAGCCTCCCAAGTGCTGGGATTACAAGTTTGCTCCACCAAGCCCAGCTTTTGGATGTTTTATTTATTTTTTTTT
>PVJA010052189.1:0-12513 GCA_004027025.1 Myocastor coypus
GCTACAGCCATGGAAGACTATGGTCAACAAATCCTTGTTGGTAACTTCAAATAGTGGGGCAGTCCCCTTTCCCTCCCAACTACTAGAGAGTAGACGTATAGAGGTAAAGAAAAGGATTTTTTTTAAAAAAAGTATGTGTTTGAAATCCTAAGCAGATAACTGAGCAGACCAATATAGAAAAGTGTTTGAGAACTAGGCTGTGCTGTATGTATATCATGCAGATTTCAGATTGGTTTTTAGGTTAGCCCAGTACACAAAACAAAACCATATTGGAAATCCTTAAACAGTTAAATTGATATTTGGATCACAAGTCTAAATGCCCCTACCCTTTGTAGCAGCAGAGACTGAGTGCCCTGTCTCTTACTGAGCTACATCCCTAGCTCCTTTTTATTTTGAGAAGAGTCCCGCTAAATTGCCCATGCTAAGCTCAAACTTGTGATTCTCCTGCCTTAGTCTCTCAGTGTGCTAAGGTTATTAAAATGTACCAGTATGCTTTTTGAAAATAAACATTTTGGCTGTGTGCTAAAATAGAAAATTGAAATAGAAAATAGAGTTTCATAACATGATAGCTGTCATCATATCAAGAACCAGGAAAATCTTAGTTCAAATAATGAAAGACAATTAGGAGATACCACACTGAGATGGCACAGGTGTTGGAATTATCTGACAAAGATTTTAAAGAAATGTTACACTATTAAAAGTGTTCCAGTAACAACTATAAGCCTGAAACAAATAAAATAGAATGCCTCGCCAAAGAAATACATGATATAGAGAAGAACCAAATGGAAATTTTAAGATGAGGAATAAAATAAAAATAGGCTTACTAGCTGGGCTTGGTGGCATGCACGTGTAATCTCAGCACTTTGGGAGGAAGAGGCAGGAAGATTACAAGTTGAAGCCTGCCTAAAAATTTCAGCAGTTTAGCAAGGCCTTGTCTCTAAAACAAAAAAAGTGAGGAGGCAAAGACTCTAGCTCAGGGTAAAGGGCCTGAGCTTAATCTCCACTACCACAAAAGTGTGTGAGTGGGAGTCTTTATGCAACTGGTGCCCCTAAGTTAGTACTTATCTAGATAACAGAGGGAATAAAGAGTGGAAACAAGCAGTCTTAAGGATTTCTTGGACAGTAATAAAAGCATTTTTATATTTGCATCGTTGGAATCTCAATAGTAGGAGTAAAACTGAAGAAAACATTTGATGATTAAAACTTCCTAAATTTGGCAAACCTATATATTCAAAAAGTTGATCAAATTCCCAAAATTCATTCCTAGGTAATTATAAGTACTTTATTAAACAAAAGACAATAAAGAAAATCTCAAAAACAGTCAGAGACATGAAATCCATTTGCTGTGGGGAATCAGTTTGGATGAGCTGGATTTCTCACCAGAAAACAGAGAGACCAGGAGAAGTAGCAAAGCATTATTAATGTGCCAAGAGCAAAGACCTATCAACATGGAATCTTTCATCCAGTGAAAGTATAGTGAAATAAAATAAAGACATGTTCAGACAAAGGAAAACCACAGTGGCCCTCTTCCCTGGCAGACTTATATTAAGAAAGGAAATTCTTGACAACGGTGAATTCCGCAGATGGCACCCAAAGGAAAAAGTGGTTCTGGAAAAGGAGGAAACGGAGCAGCCTCTGGGAGTGACAGTGTTGACAAGGAGGCTCAGGGCCACAAAGGTGGTGACAGTGCAGTAAAGGTCCAGCACCTTCTGTATGAAAAACACAGCAAAATTATGGAAGCCATGGAAAAGTTCAAGTCTGGGACGAGACTCAGTGAAGCGGCCGCACAGTATAGTGAAGATAAAGCCAGGCAAGGGGGTGACTTGGGTTGGATGAGCGGAGGCTCCATGGTAGGACCATTTCAAGAAGCAACATTTGCCTTGCCTGTGAGTGGAATGGATACGCCTTTGTTTACAGACCCACCAATTAAGACAAAGTTTGGATAGTGTAGTATTATGGTTGCAGGGAGAAAATAAAATTATATGAAAGATAAGATTGGAGGGGGCCAGGGAGATAACTCAGTAGAATAAGCTCCTGCCTGGGAAGCACAAGGTCCTGAGTTCAATCTCTGGTACCACCAAAAAAAACCAAACCAAAACAAAACAAAACAAAACACTTTTGGGGCTGAGGAGATAGCTCTGTGGCACAAGTGCCTCCCTGGCAAGTGCAAGGTTGTGCGTTCAAACCCCGGTCCTGCAAAAAAAAAAAAATAATAATAATAATAACAATAAAAATAAAAAGATATGATACATTTTGTTTACCTTAAAGGTATTGAACAGTCCTTGTATTTTGTGAACTGTCAGTGTGGGTTTGTAAGTGTAAAATAGGGTGGTTGAAGACAACACTATGCATTACAACAAATACTGTGAAATTTGTATTACTTTAAGGAAATTATATATCACTTAGTTTTTTGTTTTAATTCTAAATTGTACTCTTTAAAAAATAGAACAGGGTGGGTATAAGCAAAAAAAAAAAAAAAAAAAAAAGAAAGGAAGTTCTTGAGACACAACTGATCAAAGCAAAACTTGGCTCATAAGTATGGAGGGTGCAAATGAGAGATCTAGGAAACTGACTTAAGCTTTTAAAATGTTTGATAGCAAAATTTCTAACATTGTCTCATATAGTTCTCGGTGTATTTAAAGGAAATGTTAAAGATAATTATGTCATAGAAGGGACCTAAAAGGTAGTAAGGTTCCAGTGTTCCATTTAAAATAAGACATTAATGAGTAGACTCCAAGTAAGTTCTGTGTTAAATCTAAGTGTAGCTACTAAAAATTTAAAATACTATAGTCAGGCATGATGTTGCATACCTATAATCACTTAGGAGGCTGAGGCAAGAGGATCACTGGGACTTTCAAGCCCACCTCAGGGGCCATGGGTGGGTATGTTAAGGATGTTAGCTCAGTGTGAAGGCCTTGGGTTCCATCCTTAGTACCAAAACAAAATTAAAGGAATCAGTTTTTAAAAATATCAGTGAACTGCTAAATGACTATAGCAAGACTGACGGGAGACACAAATAAAACATGCACTCATATATAATAATTGGATGTACACATACATGAAGTGAAAGACAAGGGATGTCACTATTGATCTATAAACACTTAAAATATAATAAGCTGACCCTTTGAAAATCTATCTCCACCAATTTTAAGCTGTGTTCCCATGATCACTCCATCTCGTGTTGATGCCTTTGCGTAATCTCCCTCCCTGTACTATGGTGTTGACCTGTTACTTTGTTTCCATCCAGTAGGCTATGGTGAAGGTCTTGGTATGTCACATGATTATATACGTCATATTCTGTGTGTAATGGCTTTTCTTCTTGCTGGTAGATTTCCTCTCCCTGCTGGATTGATGAAGTAATGGAAAACCCATATGGCAAGCAGCTAAGGGCAAACTCCACTCAGTAACTATCAGACCACTCACTGTCTCTGCCTGACAGCTGCAGAAGAACAGATTCTGAGTGAGTTTGTAAATGCTACTTCCCTAGCTCCGAGTGAAAATGCTGCAAAATCTTGGCTACTGCCTTGGGATTCTAAGCAGAGGACCCAACTAAGTTGTGTATAGATTCCCGATCCACGGTAACTATGAGATAACAATATTGTATATTGTTTTAAACTGCTGAATTTTTATGCTTGGTTACACAGTAGAAAGTGAATACATCTACCAAGCATTAAAAAATAATAAGAGTACCAATTCCACATAATCTATTCCTAGTAAAAGGGAATACTTCCCATCTCTCTCTCTCTCTCTCTCTCTCTCTCTCTCTCTCTCTCTCTCTCTTTCTGACAGGGTTTTGCCATCTAATTCAGTCTGTCTTGAACTTATGACCCATCACACCTGGCTTCCAAATTTAATCTGTTAAATATATTTCTATTAAACGTAAATAGTTTATTTTAGTAATTGTGTAGGCTTATAACTATTAATATAATCTACCATATTGACAATTTAAAGATTAAAAACTATGACATATGATTAATTAAAATTTGATTTGATAAAAGTCAAACATCCATTCATAATAAAACACTAAGCAGACAAAACATAAAAAGGCCATTCTTCAGCTTGATTTTAAAAAACAAAGTTTAGAAACTGTATCATCACCTTTGTTGACAAATGCTTCTCCTCTAAAACTGAGAATGAGATATTAGATTTCTTTTTTACTACTTCTGTCCAAAATCATGAAATTTTTCTGGTACATTAAGGCATAACAAAACTTAATAACATGCCTACAAGAAAAAACTGATACTTCGTGGACCAAAGTACCTGCTTAAGCAAGTGCAGGGACCAGGGTTCAATACCTGAATGCTGTGCAGGCCCCTCCCCCAGGGTGGGCTGAGATGGGCACTGAGACTGGGCATAGTAGTGCGCCAGTAATTCTTGAGAGGCTGGGAATTTGGGAGACTGAAGACAGAAGGATCACTATGAGTCAGATCTGTGTAGTGAGACCTCGAAGAACCTGTACTTAAAAATACAAAGACAAAACAAAACATAACAAAACTTATGGTCTATGTAGAAAAATACCAAATTATCTACCAGAATGACAGTGAAGAACTTCTAGAACTGATTAGTGAATCTAACAAAGTTGCAGGAGTCATAATTATGCAAAGACTAATTATTTCTATAGCCTGGTAATTATATTTGGAAAATAAAATTTTAAAACAATACTATTTATAATTGTTTCAAAAATGCAGTATGAGACAAAAATGTTTATAAATGCCAATGAAAAAAAGCAAAGAAGGGCCAGAGATATAGCTCAGTGGCATAATCGCCTGGCTGGTAAGCACAAGGTCCCAAGTTCAATCCCCAGTACAAACAAACAAACAAACAAACTTAGAAAAAGAGTAAAGGAAATCAAAGAAAACTTAAGCAAATGAATGGACATTCATGGATTAGAATACTGAGCATAGAAAAGATGTCAGCTTTTTCTAAATTGATCAATAGGCTTAACACAGTTCCTATTCCTATCAAAATTATAGCAAGTCTATTTTTAAAGTTATAGATAAGTTGATTCTAAAGTTAATATGGAAAATAGAAAAATCTCAAGAAGCTAAGTCAATTTGGAAAAGAACATTACGAGAATCATTCTTCCAAGTTTTAAGGCTTAGTGCTGCAGCTGATAGCATGGTATTAGAGGAAGATTAGACACATAAGTCAGTAGAACAGAGTAAATCTAAAATGTGCCCACACAAGAATGCTAACTTGATTTTTCTTTCTTTCTTTTTTTTTTTTTTTTAAACTGAAATTAAACACTTCTTTCCACTAGCCCTTGGACACCACCAGTCTGGATTCCTGATGAGTTTAACTGTTTTACATAGTTCATGTAAATGAAATTGTGTCTGTTTTCTTAGTGCTTCCAAGTTTCATCCATGTTACAGCATATATTATCACTAACTAGTTTTTCTTGTGGCTGAATATATTCCTTTCTGTATAATGCCACTGCTGGTTCAGCTGGTTCACTTAATCATTTGTTAATAAACATTTGGGCTGTTTGTGACTAGTACAGCCATGAACATGCCTTTCAGCGTGTGTTTGAGTACAAATTCTCACTTCCTTTACATATGTAACTCAATGGTTGTGTCCAATTGATGTTTTTAAAAAATATTTCTGGAAAGTTACAAAAAATTTAGTGTAAGAGTCACATTTTCAAAGTAAATGATGGTGAAGGCCAGCCAGATAGCTCATTGGACTATATAGCACCTGCTTAGGCAGACACAGGGACCAGGGATCTATCCCCAATCCCCACCATGCTGGCCCCACCCCTAGGGCACACTGAGATGGTGACTGAGGCTAGGCACCTGTCTAGTGCTTGGGAGGCGAAAAACAGGAGGATCGCCAAGAGTCCAATCTATGTAGTGAGACCCTGTAAACCCTTTACTAAAATGCAATCAAATCAAATCAAATCAAAAGTTAATTATATTGAGACAACAGGGTATCCTTTAGGGAAGAAAAAAAAAAACTTGAAAACATACTCTACGTGACACATAAAATGTGACATTTAAACTATAAAACACTTGAAGGGCAACATTAAAGTCCTTTGACTTGTGTTAAAGGTTTGTAAGCATGACACCAAAGGAACAATCTATTTTAAGAAATCAGTACTAAATTTTATCAAAATTAAACTAGATCCACACATGAGCTCATGAAAGAGAAAGAAGACAAAATTCAAAATGCTAGGAAATCTTCTCAAATCGTGTGTCAAACATTGTTTTGCACCCAAAATATATTAAGAACTCTAATTATGATAGTAAGAAACAATCCAAGTAGAAATAGGCAAAAATTTTAAATAGACTGCTTTACAAAAGCTATATATTTATGACGGCATGTAAAGATACTCAAGATCACTAGCCATTAAGAGAAATGCAATTTAAAGGCATGATAAGGGAAAACTGCACAGCTATCAAGAAGAAATGCTGAGAATGTGTGCGGGCAACCAACCCTTTCATATACTGCTTATGGGAATGGAAAGTGGCACAGCTATTCTGGGAAACAATGGGCAGTTTCCTTTGCAGGCTGACATACCCTCACCGTGTGAACCAGCATCACAGTCCTGTGTACCCTGCAGAGGTTAATGTCCATACTCAAGCAGGAGCCTATACACCCATGTGCATGGCAGTTTAATTCATAGAACCCCAAACTGAAAACAACTCAGGTGTCCTTCCACAGGAAAATAAACTGTGGTACAATTCTTAGACTATTATTTCATAAGAACAAGGAATGAATTGTTGATATAAACATTTTTGATAGATCTCAAGATCATTTATGTTAAGGAATTAAAAGCTAATTTCTAAAGTTTGAATACTTTCTGATTTACTTATGCTCTCAACAATGACTGGAGGGACCGAAGACAGATAAGTGGTTTTCAGGGATTAGTCTGGGAAAAGATCTTCTATAAGAAATAGCATTAGGAAGGGGTTTTCTTTTTGTTTTTAATGGATGTCTGGTTGGTATCTGGAGTGTTGTGGTGGTTAAACTGCACATGTGAGGATATCAGAGTGCATGTAAAAACTGATAAAATATAAATATTACTGAAAATTTATTTAATAGTATTATATTATGTCAATTTCCAGATTTTAATAATGTACTTTGGTTAAGTACATTTGATTATGTCCTCACCGGGGAAAATTTTGTGAAATGTACACAGCAACTCTATTATTTTTGTAATTTATTGTGGGTCTTATATTATTTGAAAACGACAAGTGAACAGTGCTAAAGCTATTGAAAGGTAAGAATAAAAAGAAGTGGAGTACTATTAATATTGTTTAGGTAGCTTGAGAAAAGCGCTCTTCAGTTGGGTTTCCCCCTCATTAAAAAAATAACTGGAAATTTAGGAGATATTTGGATCAGCAGCTGTGGTTTCTCCATGAGATGAAACCTCTCTCCTGGAGAAGAGGCAGTCACATTTGATATCTGATTAATTACTGTTGATAATTTGATTTTTAAAAGCAGTAAGTAGACAGGTGCTTTAAGTACCAGTATTGCACAGAAGAGTGGTAGTTGTGGTAGAGAGAAACTAGCAGCGCTGTACCTTGTTCTGACTTCTCTTAAAGCAGAACTGCGTTAACCTTTGCAGAAGAACAGTGTTGTCCGCTTCACCCTTTGCTTGTGTTTCGTCGTTTTATCCTGCACACGGCCCACCAGCTGCTCTTGGGCCTGCTTTTGCTCTCCCTGTCCCTCCTACCCTCATTCTTTCTCCTTTTCCCCGTTCTGCTCCCCTCCACCCCTCGGTCACATCATCCTCTTTATTTTGTTTTTGAGAAAAGAGCTAGTGAAATATATTAAGTAAAATGATGATGGAGGATCTTTCTAGAATTTAATTTTTTCTGGATGCATTGTTTTAACCTAACCACTTAAGCTGATCTTGAGACCTTGGAATCAGGGTGTAACTTGCACAGAAAAGTTGAGGTGCTTGAGGAGCTAAAACTGTGTAAGATTGGTAGGATCTGGTTCCTCACGTAACTTTCTTTCTCTGTCCTTGAATGGAGTTGCGCTTACACTGCATTCTTTTTTTGGGGGGGAGGAGGCCCGGGGTTCAAACTCATGACCCTGCATTTGCAGGTACTTGTGCCACAGAGCTATCTCCCCAGTCCCCTTACATTGCATTCTTGACTGAAAAGATTAGACTTGATGTATTTCAGTCATCCTCTGCCTTTTCTTTGTGGCCCTTTTAGTAGCAGAGAATATCACCAAGGTTGTTCTGTTGAATCTAAGGGCCACCTGCAATACCCAGAGATGATAGAAACTACCTGGAAGATTGCAACAGAAAGAATGTCCTTCATCTATTTCTTTCTACTGTATTTGTAGAATGGGACGGGGTTGGGGGTTGTTGAATTTTTCTTTTTTCTTTTTTTTTGTCTTTTTGAGACAGGGTCTCACTATGCAGTTCAGGCTGGCCTTGAGCTCACTTTTGTAGCCCAGGCTGGTATCAAACTCGCACTGATTCTCCTGCCTCAGCCTCCCAAGTGCTGGGATTACAAGTGTGCGCCACCACACCTGGTTTGAATTTTTATCTTTTAAAAATGGTTTTAAAATATTCAGCAGAGATTTGTAGGCCAAGAGCAAGTTTGTAAAATGTATTTAAAGTAAGCCAGTTGTTGCTTTATTTAACAAGATAAGCTTTCTTCTGTACTGTATAGTAATTACCTGCCTTTTCTGCAGTGTGTCAGCATAGCAGTTTAAACCATATCTTGGTATCTTTTCTCCATTAAGTTTCCACACTTAAATTTTATAGAACAACCACAAAGAAATTGATTTCTTAGAGCTCTGGTAGCCTGCTTGGCCCTGAGCTATTTTGTTGCCCTTGCTTGGAGCACTGTTTTTTGCTTCAGGGTAGAAAAGATTCCTCAATGCTTATGAACTTTGGTAGGAAAATATTCTTATTTAGTGTGAAGCAGTAATTTCTGGTCTTCGCTGGCTTTTCAAAATGAGAATACTTTTTAACGTTTTCTTTCACTGTTCTTTTTTTTTTTTTTTTCATGGTTATTTTCAATATATTTTTAGTACAGGATCTACAAGATCTACGGGGTTTTACTATGCAGATCAGACTCATACTGATCCTCTTGTTTTCAGCTTCCCAAGCTTGGGGATTGTGGGCGCACACCACCACATCCAGTCTCCATCGCTGTCTCAGCGCACCCTGGGGGCGGGCCCGACACTGCAGGTACAGGATCCAACCTGGCCGCTGTGCTGTGCCTCAGCAGACACTGTAATCCACTGAGCTATCTGGCCGGTGCTCTTTGATGGTTATTAACTGTACCCAGAGTCTTCTTTTAATTACCACCAAACAGTACTTTAATTCTTACTTGGTTTGTTACCTGTTCTGCTTTGGTTTTGAAAATAATTTTAGGGCCCGGCAGGATGGCTCAGTGGTCTAAAGCACCTGCAGGCAGCTGCAGGGACCGCGGTTCGATCCCCGGCACCACATGCTGTGCCAACCCTGCCCTCAGGGCAGGCTGAGCCGGCCATAAAAATAAATAAACAAACAAACAAAAGTTCTGAAACAAGAAAAATAAATAAATAAAATTCTATAAAAAAAGAAAATAATTTTAGAGAAATTCATAAAATTAGATTATTTCTGAGACAGTGAAATTCTCTTACCACACTATTAATGAATCCTTTCTTCATTATCAATACTGAACTAGATTTTGAAAATCTCTTTTAAACAAATTAAAAAATGTTTATACTACAGAAATTAGATTAGAAGATCCCAAGAGTGCAATACAATTAACTTACCTAACCAAACCATTCCTTAGTTTTTGTTGAGCTCTTTTGGAAGTAGGAAGTATCTGTGCCTTCATTCCTCTCAATAGAAGGAGTTTCTTAGGGGCTGACAGGGCCCATAGGTCTCTGATATTTAATGCTTAGTCTGTAAAAGTGGCCAGATTCTGTGCTCTGAGCCTGTACTTCTTACCATATCTCAGACTGTAAGACAGTAGTTACATGAAAACAATGGATAATACATTGAAATTCTGAATTCTAAAGTTTGGCTTGTCAGCCATTAATTTATTTTTGTGACTGTTGTCATCCCCTTTGTCTTCAAAGATATAATTCAGTTGAACTAGTATCTGTTGAGCATTTATTCTTTGCAAGAAATGCCTAGAGATAGATGGGAGGTTTATATGTACTAAGTATTCTCATTTATGGTTCATTTAACCTTTTCTGTAATGTTTTTGGTTAGTGGTAACTCTGGACAAATAAGTGAGAAAAATGACATAGCAGCTGGGAAATTTGTATTGCAAAGAAGCTTTTATTCATGGATAGGAAAAACCTTCTTAGGAGTTAACTTGGGGATGTAGGTCATTGGTAGAGAGTATATACATAAGCGTGTGCAAAGCCCTAAGCTCAGTCCAGCAGACAGACAGACAGACAGACAGTAAGAATTCACTATCCAGTGTGAAATAATATCTCTTAGATTATAAGGATAAGTGATAAGATATGTTCAAATTTTCTTTGAGCATGCCTCATCTTATTTAGCCTCATTCTGCTCTCTCTGAGAAGGAAGACAGGCTATGGCGGGAGGTAATTTGTGTCTCAATTGTGAGTTAGCAAATTGAAGCCAAATCACACAATTGAATTCATAGCAGAACCTTCATTTGAACAGAATTGTCTTGAGCTTCTCTTACCAAAGCACTTTGATTAGAGCATATTGTCTCAAGTTGTTTTTCCAAGTTAGCTTGTACTTCTGAAATTTGGATAATTATCATCATATAAAAAGCTAGAATATATCTGCCTATTGATAAGTCTGCCTTTAAGAAGACCCCATATTTTAAAAACACATTATAATTTTATGACATTATTTCAACTTTTCAGCTGTTTTTTGAGCTTGTACTTTTATTGAATAATCTAAAAGTATATTTTCTTAGTAATTCATAACCACAGTATTATAGTCAGGGTTTTCAGGAGAATAGATTTAACATAGAACACATAATTTCAAGCCTATTTTATAATATTGACCTAAAAAGTCAGATGCAGAAGAGTGCAGGAAATCTGTCTATACATTAAAGATCCAGAGAATCCAGCTGAGGGCCTAGATCCTACGGCAGTGCTTTTCATAAATCTAGCTGAGGGCTTAGAGCCCACAACAATGTCTCATCCAAGTCTGTGCCAAGGACCTACACTGTGAAGGCCCAAAGGTCAGAGATGGAAGCTAGAAAATCTACATTGGCAGGATGAAGGACCTGTGCCAGCAAGCTAAGGGACCTGGACCTGTGCTGGAGCCAGGAAATGATGCTCAAGGTAAGGACCAGAGCTCCCCCCAGAGAATCCACAGCCTTCCTTAGTGATAGTGAGGACCGAGCTCTTCCGTTGATGAGAACAGCTGAGTTCATTTCAGGAAAGCCAGTGTGACAGTCTTCTGCAGGAGGACCAACAGTGCACCATCTTCCCCTCCAGTTCGCCCTTTGTGCTATTGGCAACAATCCCCAGGTGGACTTCTGCACTCAGAACCATGCTGATGCAGTTCAGCACGGTGTTACAAGTTGCCCATTAGCTGGCCCACTGCACACAGTAAATTGTATCTCTCAAAGTTTACTTTAAATGCAGTGTTAACTCATAGCTTTTCTGTCCAGCTATTCTCCTCCTTTATTCCATAATTCTCTTATTCCTTAATTCCTAATTTATCACAATCCTAGAACATTGAAGTTTTAAGGTGCTGGTGAGATAGATTAGGGGCACAAGTGCCTGCCTGGCAAGTGCAAGATCCTGAGTTCAATCTCCTGTATGCTTTCTTATCCTATTAGCTGTTTCTCAAAGTTTATGAAACATATAGCAGATGTTTAATATTTCCTTAATGAACATAAATTTATCAGGGATTAATCACCAAGTGATATTCAAGGTGAAAGAAGTGAACAAGACCTTTTCATACAATGCAATAAAACGTATTTGATCCATAGTTCCTGATCATCCGCTTCCAAATAAGAAGTACTTCCCAGTGAGTGTTCCTCTGCCTGAGTGTATCGTGTCCTATTTGTGGATAGTTAGGGGCAGGGAGAATAGAAGAAATGCTATGAAAGGAGGAGAGAAATGACTGGCAAAATGATGCATGGAACAGCCGCATGCTTGTAGTCTTAAGTAGGTGGTAGATATTACCATAGGACAGTGTCTTAAACACTCTAGAAACAATTATAGAATAGATTTCATCATCAGAAATAACTTCTTTGTTAAGTGTTGATTAGAATGGCACTTCTTTCTGTAACAAGGCCCTTGTATGTGTTCTCATCAATTGAGAAGGCACCTGCAAGGATTTTGTAGTCATCCGCCAGATGCATAAAACCAAGATTGGTGGTAATTGACATGGCATTTGGTTAAGAAATTTGAAGACTATCCAACCCTGCATAGTTTACTAAAACATATTCTAGAGGGGAATCAAAATGACCACAACTCCATGAAGGAGAATGAAAAGAACCCACCAAATAGGACAAATAATTAAACACAGGAGAAAAAGAGGTATACAAAAGCAGTTTTTCAACTATTCTTTGGTATATAGCAGCAGAATATGTCCATCAACATATTTTACAAGTA